>JASKDV010191480.1:0-11537 GCA_032466395.1 Aegires albopunctatus
TCTCTCTCTCTCTCTCTCTCTCTCTCTCTCTCTCTCTCTCTCTCTCTCTCTCTCTTTCTTTCTTTCTTTCTCTCCCCCCCCCACTCCACCTCCCCTCCTTCACATCCTTTCCCCTTTCTTTTATCCAGCTCTCTCCTTTTCTTTCATTCTCCTTTCCAGAACCTGAAGACTTTTGTTCCCCCGTTATCCGAATACAAACCACTGTGTTGCAAGTTTCAGTCAAATTTTTGCCACACTCAATTTTATAACAGAAAGATCTCAAGACTCAAGAATAGTTGAAATTAGGAAACAAACATTACACCACACCAGCCTCCTTGTTTGTAATCTTGTGTATTTTTGGCGTTTGGTTTAAATAACATTCGATCGATTCAATTTAAACGGGCAAAGCTGTAAGGTTCCTCTCCACTTTGTTCTTTTCTATTCTATTTTTCTTCATTTGTTTGTACGTTTCCATGTCCTGACAGATGTGAATGCATTATTTAGCAGCCGTTAAATCACAGGTATAGAAACAAGAGTTTCAAACATTTGATTTCCTTTCCTTCCTATGTCGTCTTGATTTGAGATGAATTTGACCCAGCCAAAGATTAAAAAAACAGTAGAACAAGTACTCAACTATTAGAAAGTAAGAACATCAAGGTTGCCACCATTAACTTTGAATGAATCTTGAGCAAGATTTGCTCGTTTGCCTCCCTCTGCATTATGTTAATTCACAACTTTATGTAACATTCATGATATTTTACAAGCTGTACCCAAAAAGTATACATGTATATATATAAAAAGGAGAGAGGGTGATAATTTACATTATATAAGATCTTTGGCCAAATTATTTCCGTTTTGGGCAATTTCCAAGACCTTTCCTTTTTAGAAAAGGATTATTTCAATTTCACTTCCTCGATTTAAACAACATCACAGTTCAGAGATTAACCAACTTTCTTATATTAGATCTAGTTCCCAAGGCCATATTTAGATTTGTCAAAACCAAAGTGGATGACCTTAATGTAATTAACATGAATGACTGCAGAGGGCTTGCCAGTGATAGAAACCAATTAAGGGCCTTTTGTTGCTTCCCTTCATAAAACAACATAACTGACTGCAAATTAGTAAGTAAAATTCATTATTTCTATTTATTTATGTTTTTTGTTCTAGAAACGGGTAGCTTTGTACCAATTAACGACGTACATCATTAATTTAACTCACAAAAATGACCTTGACCCTGATGATAACGATAACTCTTCCAGCAACATCAACAAAGCTAAAGAAACAGTCCTCGCCGTAATGCTAACTTTAACAATAATTTTGATGATACTGGGTATCCACAAAGTCTGGATACATAGGGCCTTTCACTATCTTATTTATTTGTGTTGCTTTTGGATTATAATTGTTAATCTCCTATGTACCCAGACTTTGTGGACACCCTGTAGAATCGCTTTGAGAAAAATAATAAAGAGGATTACACAGCAATTTGAAAAAAAAATTAATGACGAAGAGAACTTGATAGAACAACTTCAACATCGTTAGCAAAAAAAAACAGTTACAGAATAATAATATGCAAACTACAACAGTAACAATAATTAAAAACAAGAACGAAATGGGAATACGTCAACATTCCAAAACTGATAACAGCAACAGCGGCATTTATGAATGGGAATTTGATTTCAAAGTAATTATTGATGTACATGAAGTTATCTCCAGCTCCATGTTAACAGTATTCATTTCTAGTCCTCCATGCTGAACGAATCCATCGCCCTAATGCATATTCATGATGTTGGCCGTTGTAAATTCCCAAAGCTGTTTGCAAAAAGTAGTTGTAGTTATTTACAGGCATTGGTTTCTTTTTTTTATCTTATACACTTATTGTTCGACAATGTCTGACATAGAAACGAAGATCATTGTCCTCATTCATATCTCAACATATTATATATCAACATTAACATTTAGATATATGCTACATCCGTTCATAAATTGTAGCTATAAAGAAGCATTATACGTGCCGTACCAATTTATGTTATTATTGCTTATTTTAGTATTGTAGAAAGACGTCATGCATTTACAAGCGTTATTGTTCTATGCATTGCTTTGCTGGGATTTGACATTGAGTTCGTAAATAAATTGATATAAATTGCAAATAGACAATTAGCTGCAGGCATTTATCTCAATCTCAAAAGATAGAAAGCAGTATATTGTCAACGATCTCATACGATAAAATTATATACAATAATACCACTCTCGAAATGGACAGTTATACTTTAGGTTTCAGTTATCATAAAGGGAGAGTAGACTGCACTACTTGTGATTTAGGTTATCGACCATATTCCAAATTAAATCGATCTGGATTAAAGAACCGTCTCGAAGCATCGAACAAGATATTTCAAGACGAGCTTTGAACCACAATTGGATTTGCGACAAACGATCTGCAGAAGAAGAATATGTGCTAAGGAACAAGTCACTATCTCTTCTTCAGAAAACAAAATGATCAAGGTTGTTAAGTACTCGTACATCGGGTTTATCACTCATGTGTTAATCAACGGTATGCATTTTTGGTGATAAGGACAGGTCACTTTATCTCTTCTCCAGAGAAAAATATGATCACTAATGTTTGGAATGTAGGGTTTATAAAAACATATGCAAGCAATTGGACCAATTCGTGAAATTTTGAATGATTACATAATTTTTTCATCTCTTCAGATTACGTGGGAGTCATAAAGGAGCCAACGTATGCCTCCATGTCTGGCAACTTACAATTTTCTTGATTGCCTGACACTCCGAGGAATGCCTTGAAGAT
Source organism: Aegires albopunctatus (assembly GCA_032466395.1). Taxonomy (NCBI): domain Eukaryota; kingdom Metazoa; phylum Mollusca; class Gastropoda; order Nudibranchia; family Aegiretidae; genus Aegires; species Aegires albopunctatus. The sequence continues at coordinate 2,783 of JASKDV010191480.1, forward strand.
ATTCTTGAAAGGAAATAATAATGGTCGTTCACCTCGTGCAGGGTTTTCAAGAATCATCTAGGATATCAAAGGCTTTAGATAAAGATCAATGCATACGTTATCTTTAATGAATGGCTTGAAAGAAGCAGAGGTTGCCATAGAAAGAAAAGGTTCGATGCAGGGGGTTCTATTTACGTTTAAAACCTACATTAATTTGTATTGCAGGAAGGGAATATCAGATATAGAGGTACAGGTGGGTGGGAATGGGGGGGGGGGGAGATATTATTTAATTAGGCAGCATTACTCTTGTCATAATGCTGATTTTGATAGTCAAATCAAATCGGTGGGAATGATTTATATCAGTCGGTGGCATGGACGGATTGGATTTAAGTCATCTTAACTTTATTTTTATTCTGGCAACAACAAAAAATGATAAAAGCTATAAAGATAAAAGAACATTCCATCTAGTTGACCATGACAACATCGAGTAAGTTGTTTTCTTCCAGTGTATGAATTAGTTAATAACTCCAGTGTATGATTTAGTCAATAACTCACACGGAGCGGATAGTTCAGTGGTTAAGACGCTCGCCTACCAAGCCAAAGGTCCCTGGTGCATGCTTGAATTTGAAATCCAAAATCTTTTTCGAGTTTCCTTCTGCCTCCTATCCTTAAGCTGATAAGATAAAGAGTGCCAAGTTCTATCCGAGACGAACTATAATCTGGGAGGTTCCATGTGTATAACATACACATGTAAAAAAAAAACTTGGCTGTTTACAGGGCAGTCTAGGAAAAAGCATGATATCACCAAAGTAGTGGACATTGGTAAAATTCAATACAACCAAAACATAATAACTCACTATAGTCATCCCTGATCAATGGGCATTTGTTTTATCGGATGATGCGAGTAAGAAGGATAAAATATTACAAAGTTAAGAAGATTGTGCAATTTCAAATTTCTCCCTTACAAAGAAAGGTGAAGACAGTGGTTTCTTCCCACACCAAGAGTAGACGCACAGTCTTATCTTAGACAAGTGCTTTTCTTCATTCTCTAAGGAGCATAAACAGAGTACATGTATATGATTATCAACGTTTTCCTGCTAAAATATGGACTAGATCTTTCGCTGCCCTGATAGTAAACTCTTTCTACACTCGAGACATTCTCAAGGACGCAACGTCGTTTGCTAGTGGAATTGAACTCATTGCCTTTTGGTTGTTAGCCGGACGCGCCCTCCACTAGACCGCAACACCATGCAATGTCAAGCAAACAAATAAGTCAAACGATTTTGCACAAATTTGCGGTTTAGTTTTGATACATTTGATTTAAGATGCAATTAATTAGTACCAAAGAAATATATCTTTTTGCTAAAAGAATCAATATAACATTATATAGGTTTAAATTTTGTTGCCAAGTTCTTGGGTTCTCAGAGGATGTTTTGGGGTTTTTTCACTAAGAAAGTATAGTATATATATCTAGATAGTCTAGGATTTCCATTCTAAAGCATACAATACAATACTCCAACATCACATATGGATGTGAAACCTTTATTTTGCAACAAAATGGGTAGGCCTCGCTGCGTAAAAATTAAGGTACGGAGCACTTGAATGGAAAAATCATCTGTGGTTCTTTCGCAGTAAACAGAAAAGGTAACACAGGAATTGTGGGAAACAAAAATGTAAAAGAACAATGGTTGACCAATTCATGAATTGGCAATAATTATCAATAGCGATATCTGCAGATGTTGTGACAGAAGATTGGTCTACCAAAGACGCGTTTAAGATGCATGAAAGACAATAGAACTATCTTAGACTGTTTGATTACAAAATTTATATTTTGCGAGTCTCACTGCTGCAACCAAGAAAAATATAATTATTCCAAAAGCAGCGAGATTTATTTTAATCGTGTCGAAATTTGACAGTTTTAATTTTCTCTCAACATTTCAAGAGCTTGATTTTTATCAACATTGACAATAACTATAAGCTGTTTTTTTTTTTAATTCATTGGCGAAAAAAAAAGAAGAAAAGAATAAAGAAGAAAATAAAACCTCCAAAACAACATCAACTATATTGCCACTTCTGCCTATTATTAAAATAAAAAGATTTTCCTCACCACCAAAAATTCAAAAGGGCTGTTGGTGAAATATGTGTACAGTGGCTACTGCTATAATGTGTTAAATGTATGAAGTTAGCTCATACTTCATATCGTATGCTGTGTTATACACTCTCCATTACACATTTTATGCTGCCCCAGTAGCCATCTGGCGAAGGGAGGAGAGCGGCAAGTCGAAATGTTTCGGCCCCGACGTTTGGAATTGCTTGTAGAAATAAGTTATCAAGTATCACCTGAACAACAAAGTCAAACTTTAAGTTTAATGTATTTTGATCGTGAATAATGACTTACAATGCACTGTGTAACAATTTTGGCGGCACAACATTATTGAAAACCACGAGCCCTTGTCGAGTTCTACTCACTTTGGTTAGACAGTCGTAATTTCGCACTTCTTGACTAGAGCTAAACCGGTTTTGACTTTCTTTCAGTCTTCTTTGAAAGTAATTTTAAGTTGCTTTTACTTCGCCCTATTGACAGAGACTTTCTTCGATAATATGGCTTTAATCTAGTGTCATTTTTGTTCCGTGGAAACTAATAATCTTCGTGGTGATGATTCTGAGAAAATCTGGGCAACTCCTGACATATTTTCCACTGAAGATCTTATTTCCATCTAGATCTAGATGATATAGTTCGACTGTTTGTCTTGTCAAGTTAATCAGGCAAGTACATTACTGGATTGTTTTCTTTTAATACTTTTCCCCTTTCCATGGAAAATGCTTAAAGTTGTTGGCGTATCTAGACACGATATATTACTTGTATGTCAATCTAGTCTAAAGGATTACGTTATTAAGCAAGTGGGAGCCGAGTATTGTGTGTGTGATTATCCAAGACGGATACCAGGCTAACTTTTTGCCTACTCGTCTCCTCGCGTAGACCTAGATCTAGATCTAGCTCTATTTTGATTAATTCGATCCATAGCAATGCTATGTCACATTTTATATTCTCGGATTATTACAATCATGATGACGATCATCCTCATTATTATTCATTATCGACAATTTATCAGTAATAGAATTGTAGCATACAGGTAAATCAAAGTAGGCTTCATGTACCAGTAAAGTAGGCTACATGTATCAGTAAAATAGGCTTCATGTATCAGTAAAGTAGGCTTCATGTATCAGTAAAGTAGGCTTCATGTACCAGTAAAGTAGGCTACATGTATCAGTAAAGTAGGCTTCATGTATCAGTAAAGTAGGCTTCATGTATCAGTAAAGTAGGCTTCATATATCAGTAAAGTAGGCTTCATATATCAGTAAAGTAGGCTTCATGTATCAGTAAAGTAGGCTACATGTATCAGTATAGTAGGCTACATGTATCAGTATAGTAGGCTACATGTATCAGTATAGTAGGCTTCATGTATCAGTAAAGTAGGCTTCATGTACCAGTAAAGTATGGTGTATGGAATGGTTGCGGCCAATAATTGTATAAAGGCGGCACGCTTTATAGATAATTATATTATGTATCAGTCTTGGCAGATGGCTTCATTACTTTTTTTGTTTTGTTTTTATTTTTGGTCACCCTATGTAATGATATTTGATTTTCAGGTGTAAATCAATGCAACGCTCATCTGCTGATGTAGATTGGTATGAATACGTGCTAACTAAAAATGGAGTAATGAAATGTCAAGGATTCTTTTATCACATCATAATATGATCGCTTAAATTACTGAAGGTCTGATAATCATGAGCCCGTTATCATTATTATATTTCAATGTTTATAGGCAGCGAAAGTAAATAAATAAAGTCGCACTTATATAGGGCATCGATTTACAGCGTATCCATGGCCCAAGGCGCTTTACAATTACTATTAAATTGCCATAGCCGACACCATCACAATACATCGGACTAGACTTGAAGCTCTTTATGCGCAATTGCATTATTCGAATAAGGACGATGCAATCCCAATGGTCAGATACTCATTCACACCTAATTCGAGTGAGGTAAGCGGGACAAAGAGTCTTATCTAAAAACGCATCACGGATGGCCTGTGGTAATCGAAAATTTTGCGCCCAGTGCGATTCGATCCCGCTATGTTGCCCGACCAACCGCAGTCCGTGATAAGTGTTGATGGAATGTTCTCGTGTTTGAACAGTGTTAACCACTAGGCCATACTAACGTACTCTGACAAAACGCCTTTTTCGTAAAGACCTGGTTTCGAGAATTTTGCGTTTTTGTTTCAAAGTATGCTACAATAACAAAAAAAATAATGGTTACAATGTGTTTGTTTTTTTTTCGACATGAACAGGTGAAATATGTGTTTATTTGTTTGAATGGAGAATTTTGTCCATGTTTGTGCATAAATAAATAGGTTATGGCGAAAAAAGTCTTTTTGTCGGAGTAAATCCACCTCAATTTGAGCAGAATTGCTCTGACAAAACACATTCGTGATGAAACAGTCACTGGCACATGACTGTGTCCTCCCACAGAACGCCTTCGACTGGTGGAAAATGCCTTTATCTACATGGCGTCCAGTGACAGAACACCTTCGTGGATAAGGATAAAATAGTAAAATATCAGACTGCAGTATGTATGTATGTGTGTGTGTGTGTGTGTGTGTGTGTGTGTGTGTGTGTGTGTGTATGTATGTATGTATGTATGTATGCATGCATGCCATGCATATAATTTATGGGGGAGCGGATGGCTCAGTGGTTAAGGCGCTCGACTACCACGCCAAAGGTCCCTGGTTCAAACCGTGCAGGCGTGAATTTGAAATCCAAAATTGTTTCGGGTTTCTTTCTGCCCCCTTATCCTTAAGTTGCTAGGATATAGAGTGCCAAGTCCTATCGGAGATGGACTATAATATCGGAGGTCCCATGTGTATATACGCATGTCAAAGAACCCTTGGCTGTTTTACAAGGCAGTCAAGGACAACCCTGATATCACCAAAGTAGTGGACATGGGTAAAATTCAATACAACAATATAATTTATGTATTATGAATGTATGTAGATCTAAGTATTTGTTTGAGGGTGATTATATGTATAATGTATACATATATAACGTTGAAAGAATACCACAATGCCGGTATGCATGTATGCATCTAGTTTTATTCATGAAGCTAGGTTTGTGAGTATGTGTATGAGCATTTGTATGTATGTATTACTATGCACTTCTTCTTCCCCTTCCGTTTAAGGCGGCCAACGCCATCATACTGGCGACAATTGCCGCGCTGTATAAAATGTTCTTAGTACTTTGTACAAGAATATTGAAACAAGCACAAACCAATGCCTTTTTTAAAGACGTCTATTCGTAGCCATATATTGGAACAACACACACAACTCTGACACAGCCATGATATCCAATGTATAATAATCAGAACCATCGTTTGATCAAGCTGTATGACAAAATATTAACTACGTCTACTAGAATTTTCATTCACTTTGACGATGTACGCCAATGAAAGAGTCAATCATCTAAGGCGAAAGGTTAAGACTTAAGAACAAGCATTCCATGGTCATAGTGATTGTCTTTGGGTTGTCATCACGGTCCTTGGTTCTTCAATGTCTGGAGAAATATTATTGTTTTGGAAAGAAATACTTATTTATTGTTCTTTCGTGGCCTGTCAGGGTTAAATGTTGCTAAAACTCAATTTCACCCAATTAAGTGTTTATCATACTGTTAATTTGTGTGTGTATGTGTGTGTGTGTGTGTGTAAGAGAGAGAGAGAGAGAGAGAGAGAGAGAGAGAGTGAGTGAGAGAGAGAGTGCGTGTGTGTGTGTGTGTGTGTGCGTGTGTTGTTGTTGTTGTTTTAGGGGGGGGGGGGTGTCTTGCATGTTACACCATGGCTGGGAAATACAACACTTTTCCTCAAATTTTGTTTGCTTATTCCACATTATAAAACTCACTGTGGTCCCACGATTAATGTTGATCTAGGAATGTTGCCATAATTTTGATTGGCAGGGATCATGTCATGGAAACCTATAAACTAAAATCGTTTTACTTAAAATCAGGAGCTCGTCATGTCTGATTGCCATACAATTTTCTTAATCTTCATCTACAAGCTTTGAAAAGATAATGCTTCATAGCATTATTCTTTGTATCCTATTATTTGTTCACATCTAGATTCAATCCTTCAGATAATGTCCATGAATGAATCCTACGGTTCCGCTTAAATGACAGATTATTTTATACAATCTAGTGGCAATTAGGAGCATGACAGCATGTTAATTAAGAAATACTATATATGTATATACATATATGCTCAACGTTTGCCTCTTGTAAAGAGGTTTGTACAAAGAGAGTGTGGTATTCTTCCAACGTTAAATAATAGTTTAGCGCACACTGTGCTCCTGAGATATCAGCTGTTGAATGGAAATTCAAATCGGTTGCTAAAAATCAAACCGGATTCGAAGTTCGTCTTAGCGGTGCTATCGTGCAGGGATTTGATCTAGATCTAGATTTAGCTAACATCAAATAAGAATAAAACTCAATCAACAGCAAAAACTGAATCTGAATGCTTTTAAATACACTATTGATTTTTATCGGCCGCATATCGGAAGATGACAAGGCCAAATAAATACAGCTCAAAATCATTGCGAAATTATGAAAGTGTACAGTCTCTAATAAGATAGTTCTTTAAGGAATTCCATTTATATTTGGTACCTGGTCAGCGTAGAGCCCTTAATAATACCTAGTATAATCATATAATAATAATGAATTGTTGAAAGCATTTTGTGGAGGAAGACAGATGATCCGAAATGCCAAATATGTACACAAGTGTCTTCGTTAAACAAAAAAAAGGCGTTTTGTCACAGTATTGTGTACCCCTCTTAGCCAACCAAATGACTTTTGAGCGACTGCGAAGGTGTTTTGTCAGAGTGGAGGCGTTTTGTCACTGGACAGCCAATAATTATGGAGGAAGGCATTTTAGAAAATCACAACGATTTAATTCAAAATCTATCATAGCATAGTCTTTCCCGTATCCTTATAAGGCCGTCGACCTTCTCCGTATCTTAAGGCCACCATACACTACGCATATAAAGTTTAATTTGTCTTGTTATGTATGAATTTCACTCACACCAGCTCCTGTTGCTGTTATCGAATCTACTAAATTAAATGTATGTCAAGAGCTAAGTTAATCCACGATGGCGTAACTGTTGCATATACTATGTATCACTTTTCTCCTGAACAAATCTAGATCATTCTACTATGTAATCGCGACCTTACTGAGAGATCATATTTGAACACTAATTTTCATTTACGATCTCCTAAAATCAAGCCATGCCAATGGTTTCTTTTGATATTAAAATGAAGGCTGTACAAGGAGTCTTGAGCAATTGGTTGATTGTCCAAGTGGTCTCTCAGTAAGGTTGCGACCACAGTGGCAGAATGATCAAGACTTTCCCTGGAAAGAATGTTGCATACTCATTCCGTCATGGTTTAACCTCGCTCGCTGACATTTACACTTAGTGAACTCGACAATGGGGAAAAGAGCTGTTGTGAATATTCTGGTTGAAATTCATGCTCACATGACAGTATATTGCTGCTATTCTTTTCCGGGATAATTCTTGATTATTCTGTCATTATGGTCGTGGTCTTATAACTGAACAGTTCAAATCTGCTATTTTATCTGCGTAGTGTGTGGTGGCCTTAAGAAATTCACATCGTTGGATTTTTTTCGAACAATGTTATTACGTCCCACTATACATTCAATTTGTGAATTTGAATATTAAGATTTGTAAGAGTAAAATTAGCCATGCCATCTTGGAAATGTGTAATATTTTTACGAATTGATATTGACGTTTTTAGCACTTCGTTGAATGGGTTGTTTCCAATCTTCAACATTTTAGATTACCATGCCGATTCAAGAGTAGAACAGTTCATTCACGGATCATCCACCAAGAGAACAGTTCATTCACGGATCATCCACCAAGAGAACAGTTCATTCACGGATCATCCACCAAGATAGTGCTTGAGGGTTTTCTGGAACTTCACCAATTCACTGATACAGGCAAGAAGTATAGTCGACTGAGTTGGGGTTTTTTTTTTATTTATTAGATAAGTAATTATGTTTTTATTGTATTTTTATTTGGTTGGCGTGGGTGGGGTGGAGGTTATTGTTTTGTTTTGGTTTTCTTTCTCTTTTTCTTTTCTTTTTTGTTAATTCCTTTCTTCTTCCTTTTTCTTATTTATTTCATTATTTTCTGTTAGATGATGGGGATAGGAGTGTTATAAATCGTTGATAAAGAATTAAATTCACCAACCACATTAACGACAAAACACATAATGAATTGAGTAGATCTTTCCATTTTGTCGTCTTTTCTAAGAGGCCATTTGCAATTGGATTACATGTTAGTAACTATAAAAATGAAAATATTAGAATTGAAAAATAGGTAACGTTTGAAATTGTTCCTAACTTTTCACATTATTCCACATAGTTTTGAATAAGTTTTCCAAAGACGAAGTGTTTTGTTATCTTAGTATGGAAGTGAATTTCAGATTTGTCTCCTTTTATAACATAAAATACACAGAGTGCTTAACACAAAATTAAAAATATTTGTGAAGCATTACAAAATTTAAAAATAATTATATCAATATAGTTTAAACCACAACTTCGAAATATCGTGTACATAGACACTCATCAGGTCACCACTTGAGGTTTGTCTATGTACAAGAAACTTCAAAGTTGTGGTTTAAACTATATTAATATAATTATTTTTTTATCATATATA
>JASKDV010191491.1:6944-20914 GCA_032466395.1 Aegires albopunctatus
ACCCCCAACAACACACAACACAAACACAACACAACAAATTCACTACTACCAAATAAAAACCAACCCACCCAACACCAGTGTCAGATAACACCAAGAACAAATCATTTCCTTTTGAAATATGATACATGTAAAGTGAAATTTGCAAGAAGCCAAATCGCTTAACGTCAATGCCACTCAGCAGTCCCATTTTCTCCCCTTTTAGTTTAAGTATTTCTTTTTGTGATAAAGTAAATGACCTTAGCATGATTTTTGCTTAAAGTCAACTCCATATGGCTGGATGACAAGATAAAATCGTCTCTCCCCCCCCCCCACACAAACACTCATAAATAAACCACCCAAGAACGAGAGAGGAGAGTAGGGTGTTCGGCAAGGGAGAGAGTGTGCTTTGTTTTTAACCATCGACTATTGCATAGCCACAGCACAGGCTTTCTAGCTGGTGGAGAGTGGGGTTTTGGCTTATGCTTGACCAAGGCATGTATTCAACACACTCCCTCAATCTCACCCACTCGCACTGGTTTGTACTGGTAACTAAACCTTTCATATATCCTTGCTAAGCCGCTACAATCAACTCGCACTCTCTCTCATTTGACTCAATAAAGTCAACCTTGCTAAAAGTTAACACTTTTTTCTGTCCCGAGGTGTTAACTTTAAGTGGATTTCACTGTATGTTATAATGTGGTTCTACAAAAGACTCTTGAGAGAAGGTTGGACAGAGAAGAGAACAAATGATGTATACTGGAGGAGCTTGTAACTGCTTGCCAATGGCTAGGACACATAAGCAAAAGGAGACTGAAGCATGTTGGCCACGCAATCAGAAATATATAAAAAACACTCTGATGGCATCAATGTAGTTACAAGGAACAAAGGGAGCTCCAAGGAAGAAGGACAGAGCATCAATAATCTTCATTGATAACATCAAAGAGATCAGTGGGCTGAAGGTGGGTGAGATAGCTCAGAAGAGCAAAAACCATGAGGCCTGGAAGAAAGTTGCCTGGACATGAAGTGTGGTGGCTAACATTAGTAACATCGACCCCACTGATGCTGACACTCAGGTGATGTTAATAGTGGAATCAAGTAAAATGTGTACCAGTACCATTCAAACATTTTCTAGCTTTCACATAGGTTGAACTTACTGTCATATATAATTTTAAACAAATTGTATGCACTCTTTCACTTCATCATTCAACTTCCATCACATATGATCCTTTCTCGCATTCTCTGAATAAATACAATCATTTTTTTAATTAAATGAAATAGAATTTAAAAAATAAATTGTTAATTAGAATTAATAAAATTAAATTAAATGAAACACTAAGAAGCAGTGTATATTTCAAAGCTTCTTTGTCATAACTTAATGTCATATATAATTTTAAACAAATTGTATGCACTCTTTCTCTTCATCATTCAACTTCTATCACATATGATCCTTTCTCACATTCTCTGAATAAATACAACAATTTTTCTAATTAAATGAAATGGAATTAAAAAAATAAATTGTTAATTAGAATTAATAAAATAAAATTAAATGAAACACTAAGAAGCAGTGTATATTTCAAAGCTTCTTTGTAATGTGATATATCAAGGAGCAGATAAAATTGATTTAGTGGAATTTTGTAACAAAATTAAGCCCTGTTGCAAGATCATTTTTATCTTTTGTTTTCACTCACGTGAGTCTAAAGCACCGCATCATGGCCCTGCACCAGTGAGCAAACTAAATGGATATGCCTGGGGTGGCGCATCATAGAGAACGGCTAATATCATCTATAAAAATGTGCCTAATATGTGGGGAACCATCTCTAACACTTATTTTATTATTTTTTTCATTCCATGAGAAGTCTCCTGGAAGCTATTGGCATCATTTCTCTTTCGCTCAGTTTGTTAAGATAAAAACTAAACTATGGTGTCTTACCCATATTAGACCCAACAAAATATCTTTTCTTTGTTTGAAAACTCTGACTTTAGTATTCAAAATGCCCTAAAATTGGGCTTAGTGATCAACAAGAATATCATCCTACTAGAACTATAAATGGCAGGGAGACCGGTTACTCTTGTCATAAAAATAAAAATTTACAAGAGATAGTTTCACATTTTTTATTGCTATGCATTGTTTATTATTAAAAGTGTCTGAGCAAAAAATGTTTTAAGATATGATTTTTAAATTATTTGTAATATTATAGAGCCGCACTAAAATCTCAAGAGGGTCAAACATAGGAAAGTCAGAAATTAAGCCTTTTTTAAGTGGTCACAATAAGGCAAAAATCAACAAGCATCATTTGATCAATCTTTTAGCACTTATCAGGGCTGCCAATTACTATCATTTTAAACTTGCAGAAGAGAAGGGGAAAAACTGGAGAGAAAAACTACAGATCAAACTCAGATTAAATATAATAAATAAGTGAGGCTTACTTTGGCAAGGTTATAATTTTTTCTATCATGGAAGTGGCCATTGAAAATGGAGGTATGATAAAATTTTTATACATGAGTACAAAACTACATGTATTATTATTACAAATCATTCTATTAAACAGATCTTCATGGTTTCATGATTTTGGTACATTGGACTTGGGTGCCTTTATGAAACCTATACGTCGAAGATACCTGACAATCAATGGAGTGGATGTCAAGGTGATGGCAATGCGGGCTGGTGCAAACACTTTGTGAACGGCATAAGCAACAACGAAGGTTCCTGTACCACTGGCAATCTTAGCTTGCATTGTTTCCCCTCCAATTCCTATACGGTTTAAGATGCCTACAACATCTATTCCACTGAAAAAAATGAAATAGAAAAAGAAAAATGTTAACTCTTTAACATAAACAAAGTGGCTATGGTTACGGCAGCCGTAATAATAGTTTTAACTTTATTCTTACGGCAGTCACGTAACTGATGACGTAGGCCACAATCAGCTGAAAGATTAGTTAGGCCTACTTTCTCTAAAGCTTTGTAAGTTGTCTAGTAATGCTGACTCAGTGCTCATGTTATACTGGAGTACTCTTGAACGCTAAGTAAAAAGCCATTGTTTTGTCCTAGTACACCCTTTCACGATCAAATTCGACATAGTGCATTCAAATTCAACGAGATTGAAAGTAAAGCCTTATAGATATCTAGATCTAGATTTTAGTGGGCCTCAAAATTAACATATTATAAATATATATATTACTTATTTTGTTCTTGTTGATTGAATAAGTTCTAGATCTACATAGGCCGATGCTAACATCAAAGCAAGGAGTTACACAGAACAGGGTTATAGTCCTAGTAGTTAGAAGCATGTCATATCTAGACTTATCACACCTCACTGTCTCAGTGAACGCCCAATGTCTCAGTAATACCACAATAATTGCATCGGCTTTTTAATTACATGAACTTCTTAAATAAGACACTTTAAATACTATTTTAAATATGGGAATAAAAATTGATCCGTCCCATGTCACTTTAGGAGCAGGGACGTATAGATCAAGCCCTAGATCTAGTCATACATCATGTCAGATCACTGTAACTTCAGGGGCTATGGTGGTGGTTCAAAATAAATATTCAGACACCAAATACTTTGTCTCTAGATCTAGATATATTTTCAAACCAATTGAACATACAGAACAAGTAAATAATGAATAAAGAATAGATCTAAAAGAATTTTCAATAATGGATAAAAATCAAGTTAGAAATGGTTTCTGCATTGTGTGTAGATTCTAGATCTAGATTGCATTATAGATCTACAGGTAAACACATCGAGTTTAATGCCAAAAGCTAATTTTACCCTTTTGTTGAATTTGAATGGACATGTCGAATTTGAATGCTCTTATTTGCAAATTTGATCGGGAACAGATTATAATCAAGATTAAGGCCTAGTAGAACGAACTTACTTGATAAGGCTGATCGTGTCAACTTTACGTGCTATGACTATTAACCTTAAAGATCTGAGGCCGATCATTGCTAAATAGAATCTATCTATGCCTTACACTTAGTCCCTTCCCACTGATTTCTAGCTGTCGTCACTATCACGGCAACTGTACCGTAGTAACAAAGTGACCACCGTTATAAGACATTGTCTGCTAGCCTACAGTTAAGTAGGCCTAACACTCGAGAGCCGTAACCATAATCATGTTTACGGCAGTCAGCTGATTGTGGCCTATGGCTGCCGTAACCGTAGTCACTACATTAAGTAAAACTATGACATTCCATTCCACTTAAAATAAATATATAAAACCAAAGAATAACTACCTTTAACATTTAAAAAGGATTTAAGTTTACCCCACAGATAAACTGAAGAAAATAAATTCTCTTGAAACAATTGATATACCGTATTCATTCTAATAAACGCCCCGGGGGCGTGAAAATGAAGGAGGGGGGTGCTTGTAATAGGGTATACAAAATGACAGTTTAGATAAAGAGAGATATGACTCGGCACAGGTTTTTATTTTTTAAAGGCTGTGATGCTGGTAGGCTACCAATTGTGTTTGCAGACCCAGACAATAATATTAATAATAATAATAATATAGGCATACACTGTGTTAGCGGATGCATTGTATGTAGTGCCTTTTTTAATGCGATCATGGAAACTTTTAATGAACGCGCAGGTATGAAGAGTATCAGGTTTCACTCTCAGTCAGTGGATATTGCTTGTCTTGTCAGTGTATTCATTATTAATTGTTATTGATAATTATTGTAATGAATAGGTGTGTGAATACTGTGATGACGTGTTGATATATGGCAAGAGAAGAGTGAGAAATGCCTGTGTATGGGTGCATAGTGTGTAGTTAGCAATCGTTGTGTCCCGTTAGCTTTAACTAGATCTAGATCTAGTTAAAATGATTTACCGTAGGCCTACATTTTAAAAAAATATTATTGTAGGCCTTCTCCAATCTTGTGTATGGCAAAGGGAAAAATGGTGGTGGCTTGGGAGAGAGGGCTTCTATTAGGGACGGGGCATTTATTAGAATGAATACAGTAGCTCTTGCATGGAAACTGTATCCATGCTGCTGTGGCATGAAATATGATGAAAGTTCAGTGATTACCATTTAGAACATAAGCATATTAATAAGTACAATTCCCTGGCCAGGAGCATGTATGACACCACCTGGCAAAATACAAGCATCATGGCTGTCACTGATTGTTTGAAAAAAAAATCCAACCCAAACAAACATTTGCAACTTACTTGCTTACTAATACGTAGAAGAAGCCTAACGACATCAAAGATATTGATATATGGAAAATCATGACTGTACTGCCATATTCCTTCACAGCACGCTGAAGTTTTTGCCTTGTTGTCAGACCAACCGTATCCCCAGCACCATCAGACTTCTCAGATCCTTGTTCAGGCTTTCCAACGTCTGTTTCATTACCTTGTCCATTCCTTTGGGAGGCCTGTTTAGAATTTGTAGATGTTGTATAGTGACGTTTTTGCTGATTCACAACTTGTCTGATGGCTCGATCTTGCTCTGCAAATATCTGGAAAAAAGGGAAAATTTAATTAACATCGACTGCATTAAATGTGTTCCACAAATCTGAAAAAGAACAATTGTCTTCTCAAAAGAACAAAATACATATAAAAGGAAGCTGAATTGTAAGAAAAGAAATTCAACACATAATTTTTATACAGACTATAGATTACCACAATATAGTCCATAATTGGTGAGTATATAACAAGCCCTCTATCAGCGCAGGTTCTTTGAAAGAGGTAAACTGAGATGAGGAGGAGTCACACTCTCACATCTATGATGCTTAGCATCTGTTATCAAAGCAGCAAAGTCTTTCACATAAACTTTGATTAGTGAATGAAGTGCTGGGTTTTATGTCTGACCCCCATGCATATCATTTGAATAACAGACATCTCAAATTCCTGAAGGCCACAGCAGATTATGATTTCACATAAATGTTTACTTTTTTTGCTGTCAGTGAAAAGTAATTGAAAACAGCTTAGAGTTAGAGGCCAAGGTCCCTTAACAATAAGCGCCATATAAGTGGGCACTTTAAGTTTAACTTTTACTTTAATAATTCATGTAATCATTTTGAAGAAAATAAAGTGATTACTACTTTAGAACATGAGCATAATTATAAGTACAATTCTTTGGTCAGGAGCATGCATAACACCAAATGGCAAATACAAGTTGAAGGACTCTCTATCAACCCCACCTGGGTCAAAGCAGCAAAAGATACTCGCATGCTGTTAACATGAGACTAGAGACAAGGGACTTACACTCACAGTATGGACAGTCCTCCTATAGTTCTAGGCTTGCATTGGTATGAAAATTTATGCTTTTATGTGGAATTAAACTACAATCATCTTTAGCTCTCAGGAAGGTGAGATGCCCGTTATCTTTCCTGTTAGACTGGCAGACTGTTAGGCGCAGACATGGTTGATGCTGTCTTAACAGCCAGGTTCTTATTCATACCTGAGTTGAGTGTGGTAGATGGGACAAAATGTCTTACTTAAGGGCACCCCACCAATGACCTGTGGTTATTGAGAAAATCTGTATCTAGCAGGACATGATCCCATCATGCCAACTCAGCCCAGCCAACCAGTGTCGATAGTGGAACTGATGGAGTTTCTCATGTTTGAATTGTGTTAACCACTAGGCCACAAAATATAACTATGTCTAATAAAGATGATGTCAAGATGAATGAAAAAAAATATGATATTAATATTTAGGACCTGAAATTTGTGGATCCCAGAGTATGAGACTGGGATGGAATCAAGTTTCGAAAAAATAACCCTGAAAATTTGTGTGTGTGCCTGTTTTACCAATGGACAGCATAGCATGTCCAATACCTTCAATTACGACATTATAAGACTAATTTAAAACTTAAATACATCTGATCTACATGAAAAAACCGGAAGAAGTTCCATCCCTGATGAGAACATGAAAATCTATAAGCCACAATAGTTTTTGAAGAGCTCAACTAATTTCCACTATATCTACATTTGAAACAAACCTCTGCAAGATTTTTCCGCCCACCAGGAAAACCACGAAGTTGCTGCACGCAATTCTCAAAGCCAAAGCGGTGACAATTTTCCAGCCAAAGTTTGAAACTCTCACAATCTTCACCTGAAAGAGGAAATTGAAACATGTATGCTGTGTCCTTATTATTCAAAAACCTTGGGATTATTCCCCTAGTGTTTAATTTTTCCTCCTGTTCAACTGCATCACTACCCGTTGCGGGAGTTGAGGATGAGCACTGATAACTTTCACACCTTTCGCCTCCTGTGGTAAGAATCAATAGGCTACTGGTTAGAATCCACATTCGCTTCTTTCTCCCAGAATATATACAAACTATGACACAATTTGTAGAGTATAAAAATAATGTAAGAAGAAAGACATACAATATAGATCTACTGGCCTCTGTTATTAGAAAGTTATGCTTGATTGCACAGCCAAATGAAATGAAAATGCCAGATGGGGTTCACATTGAGTCACAAAAATACAGATCTGATAATCCGATACTTTTGCTGGGGATGGGCAGGATCGGATTATCGCCACTCTACTGCAAAACATTTTTTAGATACAAACGCACAATCACAAATAGAATAATAATGTAACATTACTATCACAACAAACCATTGGCATGGCTTGATTTCAGGAGGTCAATTCCAAACCTGAGGTTTTGTTCTGATTTCTGGCTGAACGCTCCATGTGAATAGCCTTCAGATGTGTAAGGTCACAATTACATGGCAGAATGATCCATATTTGTTCAGGAGAATAGTGATACATCCTACATGCAACCAGTTATTCCATCAGGTCTTTACTTAGCTCTTTGACATAACTTAGATTCAATTTCAGCAACATGAGTTGGTGTGAGTGCAATTCATGTATAACAAGGCAAATTACAATTATTTTTTTCCAGAAAAATCAGCCATTGTTTTGCCAATATGATCGAAGCCTTATGACTTAATCTGCCATTTTATCTGCATTGTGTGTGTTGGCCATACTCACTGGAGCCTGCTGTCGGCATATCACGTCATGAGCGCCGCACCGTCTGCGGTCTATCGTTGGCATATCACATCATGGCAATATTGCTAAAATATTTGGTCAAATCTCACCTAACTTTACCAATTTTTTTGTGTGGAAACTCTTCTAGACCAAAGATATGAAATGCCTCAGGTTACTTTCAATTTCCGCGAAGCCAAGCTAATTTAGATTTATAAAATTAAAACTCAACAATATTGGATTGAGTTGAAAAAAATTCCAGTTTTAATCTGATGAAGTGATCGAACATTCAATGACTGATGATTCAGATGTTAAACAAACTTATTATTTATTAGTAGATGATGAAATGGATCAAGTTTACACCTATTTACAACTAAATTGAGATTTATTTCACACACAATATCAATTGAGCTGATAGATCTAGATCTATTATGTTTCCTCTTACAAAGCAATTATTTTTCCTTTTCGCGTTTTTGTGGTGATTTAGTTGTGTCAAAAAGAAAAGAAAAACATCTTCCATCTAAAATATATTTCTAGTGTTGTTTTGTACTGCGACCAACTTAATTTTATGTGTAAAATTGAATGTCATAGAAAGTAGACTTAGTCTATGAATGAGCATTGAAATTTGGTAATAATCTGAGGTGAATGGAAGTGGCTCAGTAAGGTAGACTCCAGTGAGTTAAACTTTTTTTCAAAATTTAATCAATTTTTTAAACTTGTTTTTTAAACATGGGGAATAGCGCTCTAGTCTAGGCCTATATGAAATTATTTATTAATTTTATTATTAATTACCATATTACTGGTATATTTAATTTCCTTTTTCTTATTATACCAGACTGTAAATCTACTGTTCGGTACCTTAGATAGTAGACTACTTATTTAGCCTGATTGCAGTCATAGAGCCATTCTTTCCTTTATCTCTCTGAATGGGTTGACAATTCTTGAGAGTAGCCATAAGCTGTAGGCCCACTGTAATTATCAGGTTTTTCATTTTTCCCCTCTTGGCTTTCATAAAAACTCCATAAATCTTTAACTGTCTGGGAAGCTGAAAAAACACCAATCCTACTCTCAATACTAACGAGCAGCTTGTCACATTTAATTTGATTATCATAATCATGGAACACGTACAAGTATATATCCACAGGAATAATGTGGACTCTAATGCCATTTTCAACTATTGTGATGGTATATTTCAAAATCTCATTGAAATCCACAGAGAAATATATTTTTTTCCATTTATCATCATCCATGGTTTATCTTTATCCTTGACTCCAATCTCAGTGGTTATGATCTGGTTTACGCTGAAGATGACTTGACCGCCATGGCCTCCATGAAGGAAAAGAAAGGCAAAAGAAAGGAGGATCAAGGCAAAAGGGATAGGAGCGATACACATGATAAGGTACAATACAGTAGTACATGGCTATTGCGGCACCCGCTATAGCGGGACTTTACCAGAGTTCCCCCTTTTTTTTTACTATGTAAACTCTATTACCTGTGCTCGGATACAGCGGGAGTGATCGAGCAAGCTTTGGGCCTAGTTTACGGTACTTCGGTGTGGCTTTGTGATTGGCCAGTCCATCGATGAGTGAGGTGAAGCAGACAGCAGAGAGAGAGAGAGATGGTGCGGAGTGACGTGTTATAGTTATAGGCTACGCGAGCCACTCCAAAAGTGATGAGTCTAGTCTAGCCAACAACAAAAAAGTGAAACAAGGAGAGCGTGTAGACGTGCAGTGCGTGATTCCGGTTCCCGGTTTCTTGCGATCATTGATGCGCGCGCCTCCACTTCATCAGTTCTACAGTACCGGTACGATAGGCTTTCTTCAAGCCCATTCAGAAAGACAACCACCAGATGTGATTGCCCCAAACCCATGAGAATATGTGGGGGAGGAAGGGGCACATTTTACAGTCGTTCCTTACTTAAAATTCTAAAATTCCAATTTCTAAAATCTTTTAAGAAATAAAATACAAAATACAAAACAAAACAAAACAAAACCCCCAAAAATGAAACAAACAAACAAACAAACAAACAATGAACCAAAGACAGTCTGACTCGGAGGCTCATGGGTCACGTTAATTTTTATTAATATGCAAGGGGGGGTAATAAAAAAATCATGTTGTTTTAGAAAATCCGGAAATTAACCTTTGCAACCCTATAGCGGGATTTTTCTTCTGGACCCAAAAGTCCCGCTGTAGCCGTGTACTACTGTATAGATAAATAAACTAAATAAGTATATAAATCAGTAAATTAAATAAA
This sequence comes from Aegires albopunctatus, assembly GCA_032466395.1. Lineage (NCBI taxonomy): Eukaryota > Metazoa > Mollusca > Gastropoda > Nudibranchia > Aegiretidae > Aegires > Aegires albopunctatus. Next base: position 17,119 of record JASKDV010191491.1, read on the forward strand.
TGCAACCTTTGTTATCTCAAAGAGCCCTTTTGCTTCGGGCTTTTCTCGAGAAAAGACCAAAAGAAACCTTAACGTTGGCCGCCAGGGCAATAAAGGGAAAATATCTTGCCCAAGGATAATAATAGATGACGAAGTGGGGCTCGAACTCGGGACCTCCGGGTTACTGTGAAATGCCACAATCCACTCGGCCATTCTGACCTTTGTTGCCTTGTAGCCTTTATTGTTTAATCTAATGACCGTTTGACCATTTCAGTGGGGAGCCCTTCCATTGGATGACAATTTGCCTACAGACAACTATCACTATCAAGTCACCATTCAGACCGGCGTCCGGAAAAATGCCGGCACCGAGTCTCAAGTCCGGTTTATCGTTTCCGGCGAGGAAGCTGACACGGGGGTCAGGAGGCTGGGTGTGGCCGATGGTCAGAGAAAGGTGAGTTTATTTTTGAAAAGGTATTGATGATGTTGATGATGATGTCGAAGTTGTTGTCAGTGTTGTTATTGTTGCTAGTGGTTGTGATTATGATGATGTTGTTGTTCATGATGGTTGTGACAATGGTCATGTTACTTTTGATGATTACGAAAGTGACGATGAAGATGATGTGGTGTGGTGGTAATATTATGACAATAATGAAGATAATGTTACTGTTGGTGGTGCCGAAACTGGTGATGAAAATGATGATTATGTTGGTAATAAGAATGATGATGATGAGGATTTTTTAATGGTAGTTAGCATGAAACATTTATTATAACTTTAAATAATGTAAAATATATCGAGAGATTTCGAGGCTCTCAGCTTCTAGTCCTTGAGAACTATTTAATGTTGTAAACAATGAAAACGGAGGTAGTATTGTCATGAACAGGGTCCATAACTCAATTAAGGAAGTGTCCATTTGTTTGATAATTATCTCTCTCCCCTTAATTTGAGCATTCAAATCAGACTTCATTAAAACTGACATCTTAAGTATCGACTAAAGGTATTTAATATATGAAATAACCCCAAGATGACCGAAATGAACGAAAAACAATAAATGCTATAGGGAACGGAACCCCCGACCACGCGACCCTACGCTTAGATGCGGCCGCACTGTAGGCCTATCCCTCTTGCGCCACTGTATGTTATTGGGTTGTTGTTTGTTTTTTTTTATTTCTGTCTTTTACATAATCAGAATCGTGTTTAAGTCTCTCTCTATAATTTTAGAATCATTATTTACCTATACGACATTTCAACATTAAATAAATAACCTCATTCATCGTTATGCTTCCAAGCCCTAAAATTTCTTTTGTTTGATACCAAAAATAATAAAATCTATCTAGAAGCATTTTCCATTCTAATGAACAAATTAGTGTTTGTTCCACTTATCGCATTGAACGGATCTCTTTGGTTTAAGTGTCTCCATTTTTCACACAATCTCCCCCACGCTATTTGATAATGTATTTCCAGCATCTTCCACGAGGTTCAATCTTGAATTACGTCATGAGTGTAGAATCACCCCTCGGACCTTTGACCTTTCTGCGTATATGGCATGACAATAGAGGCAAGGGTATTCGAAAGTCTTGGTATTTAGATCAGGTACAAATCAACGATCTGCAAACTGGTGAAAAGTGAGTAATGGAATAATTTTCAATTAATCTCAATTCCGTTAAATAGTCAGGTCATTAAATTCAATTCAATTCAATTCATTCAAACCCAGGTCATTAAATTCAATTCAGTTTAGCTCAGGTCATTGAATTTTACTCAATTTAACCAAGATCATTCGATTTAATTCAATTTAATTTAATTCAGTTCAACTCACATAATTCAATTCTATGCAATCCAGCTCGTTCAATTCAATTTAATATAATTCAATTTAACCCAAGTCATTTCAATTCAATTCAATTCTAATATTTCAGTATGATATATTATAATCCAATCCAATCCAATTCAACTAACATTAATTCAATGTAACGCCACTTTCTCAGATTCACCTTTCTGTGCAACCAGTGGCTTGCAGTAGAACAAGGGGATGGATTGGTGGACCGTATACTTCCGGTGGCAGGGGTAGAAGATCTGATTGCCTTCAAACAACTTTTTTCATCGTCTGCTAGAAAGAAATTGGCCAATGACCATATTTGGTTTTCCATATTCTCCAGGCCCACCAGAAGCAACTTCACAAGGGTAATGGCCACCACACACTACGCAGATCTTATCCGTTCAGTTACTGCACAGTTACTGCACAGTTTTCATTCAGATGACATTCAGTTCAAAATCAATACAAACTTTCTGGCTTGTTGGCGATTTCGTGAATTCAAGTCACGCTAGAATTTATCGGTTGAGTCCAAGACAAATGTACAGTACAAAGTGTTTTAAATAAAAGTGTACGAAAATTGAGTGGTTCCTGTGCGGTAACTGTGTGACTAGAAAGACTAATGGATTCTAAACTCTTTGAACAGCAAAGTAAACAATAAAGTGTTATACTTGTCGAATGTCTTATGTCTTATATAAATACGTCGATCTGAAATTTACAATTACCAAAAGGGCCTAATTGGTGAGTATTGAGTCAGAAATTACGGCAAGTATAAATCCGAGGAAGCTGTCACAATGAGTAGCGATTTTAAAATGTATTCTCTCCCTTTCATGGAGCCAATGAAGATCTCTAAGCAGTATTTGCGGAGACTATATCTCTTCTATATCTGCCGAGTACCAATCTGGTCATATTGTTCATTGCCAATTGAATTTTGCTGAAAAGGTCTTCATCCTATCCCCTATAGGAGAGAAATACAGTTATCAATTCGAGATAAAAATCAATTAGTTGTTGTTATATTGAATTTTACCCGTGTCAACTACTTTGGTGATATCAGGGTTTTCCGAGACTGCCTTGTAAACAGCCTAGGTTTTTTTTACATGTATAAATTATACAAATGGGACCTCCGATATTATAGTCCGTCTCCAATAGAACTTTATATCCTAGCAACTTAAGGATATGATGCAAAAGGAAACCCGGAAATCAATTTGGATTTCAAATTCAAGCCTGCACGGGTTGGAACCAGGTACCTTCGGCTTGGTAGGCGAACACTAATACTGCTAGTGACACATTTTCTGAAATTCTGTGTCTTAGAAAAGGAGATTTTCCCAAAGCCATTGATCTGACACTATCAAAAATCAATCCCATTGCCTTTCTATTGTAAGCATGTTCCATTACCCAATCAAACACGGCGTAACCTAGAGTATTGGTTGTTTTGGAAGAAACAATTTGAAACATCTGAGAACATTCGACCAGTTCCGCCCAACGACACTGATTGGCTGGTTGAGTAAGTGGGATGAAATACCGCTAGACGCATATTTTCTCGATACCCACGAGTCATTGGATCTGCTCTTTACCTAATAATTATAAATAGTGAAGACTTAAGCCTCGAGCCCACAACGTCGGTACAGACCGCACAGAAAATGTATATAGTATATTATTTCACCACTCGCCTTGCACACAGAAAATGAATATATTATATTATTTCACCACTCGCCTTGCACACAGAAAATGTATATATTATATTATTTCACCACTCGCCTTGCACACAGAAAATGTATATATTATGTTATTTCACCACTCGCCTTGCACACAGAAAATGTATATATTATGTTATTTCACCACTCGTTTTGCACACAGAAAATGTATATATTATGTTATTTCACCACTCGTTTTGCACACAGAAAATGTATATATTATATTATTTCACCACTCGTTTTGCACACAGAAAATGTATATATTATGTTATTTCACCACTCGCCTTGCACACAGAAAATGTATATATTATGTTATTT
>JASKDV010191492.1:0-11536 GCA_032466395.1 Aegires albopunctatus
AGCAATACAACTAGATTAGTCCTATAGGAAACTGCAATAGTGTAGCTGTAGATCAGATCTAGATTGTAGATGATCGTCTAGTCTAGATCTAAATCTAAATCTAGTACATTGTATATATCTAGATCTAGATCTATCTGACAGGTTTTAGACTGTCTTCATTCTATATCAGGAAGGAAAGCAAAAGGACAGAATTTCAACACATGAAAAGATCATCTAGGACTAGATCAAGGGTTTCCATACAGTAGGATGCAGAGACAGTCACACACAACCATGCTGAAAATTTGTCAGCACTTCCCACACAATATAAAAATTGAATAACATAACACAGAATTAATTCTAGATTCAGTGGCCTTGTAAATGTTACGTCATGCTCTTTCCCATAAAAGTTAAAAACCTTTTAATTTGTCATTTTGGCAAATAGTTTCGTTATTCACAAAACAAATTTAAAGTCCTTCATTTCTAAGCGTAAAGTTTGAAAATTACTTGAATTATTATTGGAAACCTTGCTGAATGTCATTTTTCTGGTATTTACTCGTTTGGACTCTTTGGATATTTTCTCCTATTTGCAGTCAAACCCTTCATATATTCCAAACACCTGCTCACAGCAGACCCATGGTCTATTACAACCACCTGGTCAGAATAGCCTGATCCTAAAATATAAATCATAAAATCAAAGCCTTTAAACAACTGCAAATTATCATAATGTGAATACGCTATATAAAACTGAGTTATGGATTAAGTGATAGAAAGTATAACATTTCATATAAAATTTATTAGTTGGCAATCAGAACTTACTTGATGGGACGGGTGGGACAGTTGGAACTACTTCTGAGGGTGGGATTTTTGTGCCAAGGGGAGTTGAAGGACCATTGACCATCACATTGCCTAGGTAATGGATCAGTTTCTGAGCTCGGTTCTGACTTGGGGCAAATCGGAATAGATCTGGATTTTCATCTATAAAGTAGGTATCCACAACTCCATTAAGAAAAGTTTCATTTTCAAGGACATTCAGTAAAAATGGGATATTTGTCTGTGGAAAAAAACCAACAACTATCAACATATATATCTAATCTATCATTTGATTGCTTACCTATTTTTACCCTTTTGGCTCTTAGTCTAAGCAGGATTGAGAAGGCAAGCGAGATAGCCACAAGCATCAAAGGCCAACTTCTTGAAAATATTTGTCATTTGTCAATTCCAAACTAACAGCCTGAGCACAGTCTAAATAAACAAGAATTTACTAAGTGCCTTTTAATAATATCAGTCATATAGATAAAATTTTTAGGTTATTAACAATGTTAATGGATCTTCTTTGACAATCTTATGGCATTTTAAAACTTTTTATAGAATAACAAGGGGGTAAATTATAGCCTTTGATCTATGTTCTTAGTATAACTGGCTTTCTTAAAGCTGTTAAAATATACATAAATATACAAATAAATTAACAATATGATTATCAGAAAGACAGTAATTAAATATACCTTGACACCTCTAATACGAAATTCTTTGAGAGCTCTCAGCATCTTAGCACATGCAGATGGATGGTCACGGGAACTAGCAATGATTTTTACAAGCAAAGAATCATAGTAAGGAGAGATGATTGCTCCTCCAAAAGCTGAGGCACTGTCAAGTCGGATACCCATACCCTCAGCACTTCGGAATACCTTGAAGAGAAAAAAAAAATCATAAATATTAAGTGGTGACAACAAATTGAAGAAGAAAGAAAAATAAGAGAGAAAATTAGATTGATCCCATGAGAGTCAAAAAGCAGACTTGAAAGTTGAAAAATCACACAGTAAAAACCCTACCCATATTGAAAGCTGGTCTAAAAGTATACTTTAAGGAAAGAGCAAACTTATGTATAGAAAACAATGATTAACTTAAATATTTGAAATAATGTTGCTTAATTATTTAATACAGAGCAAAAATAAGATCATTTCACTTATGCAAAACAGGTGATTTTTTGTTTGCCCAAAATTAAAGTCTGTTACGTCAATTCTTCCGGTGTCAGGTTGGAAATTCCTAGCAGGATCTTCCGTTGTCATACGGCACTGGATGGCACATCCATTCAGTTTAATATTTTCTTGCTGAAGATCCAACTCAGGCAAGGTGTGGCCCTCTGCAATCTTTATCTGGGACTGTACCAAATCAACTCTGAAAAGAAGAAAAATAGCATAAGTAAGTAGTTTACGGTCACAACAATCATTCTGAAATACATGCACCAACCTGACCAAGTTAATTACATCACTGAAAATCAGTTTGAATGCACTAAGATGAGATTTGCATATGGATGTGGTTTTTTTGTCTTCCCTTAGTAGAAGTAAACATTGGTGTATTTATCTGAATAATTGTCAATGACAAATTGAAATAATTCAATACTAGAGATACAATATCATTACAGGCACATATAATTTCAATACTCAATATTGTCTTGTCCATTCAGTGCTTGATATCTTCTTGTTTTAAGATCATCTTGAATTATTTAAATAATATACCATGGATAAAACTTCATGTTTTCAATACAAAACTAATGTCGTGACTTCCTGTGCCTTAGCTGCTTTCACATTAATGTATTTTTTCATTCTTATATCTTAGAGCCTCTGTGTATGGTAACAAATAGCTATATTTTTATAATTCTTAATTGTCAATTCATCACAATTCATCGTTTATGATATTCATGACCTTTAACTCACCCTGTGACTTCCTCTGTCACTGTGTGTTCTACTTGCAATCTGGCATTCACTTCAATGAAGAAATATTCCCCATTCTTGTCCAACAAAAACTCAGTTGTGCCTGCATTCTGATATCCCACATGTTTAGCCAGTTTTACAGCATCAGCTGTCATTTTATCTCTCAGTTTAGGGTCAAATTCAGGAGCCGGGGCAATTTCTACCACCTTCTGATGTCTTCTTTGTACGGAACAGTCTCTTTCATACAGATGAATGACATTTCCAACTCTGTCCCCTGTACAAGAATATAGAATTTAATGGTCTTTGTTTTTTAATGGTTTAAATCTTTGGCATGAGATATGCCATTTGCATCCAAAATGCAGTACAATTATTGAGTATTATTGAGTTTACAGAGAAATATATTGCCTTTTGGATGCGAAAGGAAGAGATGATACCATTCTAAGGTACCTTACCTCTTATTATCCATAAGATACATTGATTAACTCTTTGATATTATTGGGTGAATTTGTCTTCTTCTCTTGATGAAATGATTCGATAAATATTGTGTCCAGTAAAGTTTGACACATGTTAAGGAGCAATGATGATGATGATGATGATAGAAAGTAAAGATACAGCTATACTAGTGGTATAAAAAATGAATGAAATAGATGGAACAAAAACTGATTAAAAGTGGGTAAAAGCATGGTCCTACCTAGCATCTGAACTTCTATATGTCTTGGTCTCTCAATGAACTTTTCAATGAACAAAGCTCCATTTCCAAAAGCAGCCAAGGCCTCTGAGTAAGCACGGTTAAAATTTTCTGGAACATCCTGAGGACATAAAAAAAGGATAATAAATGAGAGCACACATATAGCAATGTAGCAGGAGTTCGTGATCAGTGATATGTTGTATATCACTATATGATTCAGAAGCAAAATCATTAACCATAAGCCAAAAGATGGTAACAGAATAAAACAGCTGTCTTTTATTAATTTACAATTTCCATCATATTCTTATTGTAGATTTCTGCCTAGTCAAAAGGACAGGGAATTTACAAATTTCTTGAAATCTAGATGCTTAAGTCTGGGAAAGCAGAAACTGAAAAAGCCAGTGAAGAAAAGATAGAAAAGAAGATAAGTCTGGCTATATGATGTGGTACATCCAAGCAGCAATTGTGCTATGATACTGGAGGATTGAAAAAAAAAATGGAGAAGTCCAAAATCCCCATGGCAAAGAAAGGTGTAAAAGTAAAGAACAGAGAGAGGAGGAATCTTTCCTGGATTAGGTAAGACAGCCAAAGAGTGGGAAAGGAGAAGGAGAAAGTGTCCAAGCCTTTTGGGACTTTTGTCATACAGAGGAACCATGTGAATAAAGGCAACTTTAAGTTCGTATGAAAAGCTTTTAGCATTAGAATTAATAAAGCAACATCGTTTACTACGAATATCGCAGGTTTTCTACTAGTTCTAGTTTAACAAAAGTGCGTATAACAATTAGAACTACTAACTGGATAGCCCCGGAGATAGATAAGATCTGTATTGCAAAGGTGAAATGATCTAGAATCTAGATCTATAGATTTAGCTAGAGGCCTATAAATTCTAGATCTATCTAATCGTTTGGTTCTTCACAGTGGATTCACGTGTTATAGGCCATCTATAGATCTAAATTCTAGATCATTTCACCTTTGTAATAGTAAAGAATAGAAACTAGATCTATATAATCGTTTTCGATGTTCCAAATAAGTTGCATTTCCCATTTGTAATAGAAAGAATAGAATCTAGATTCTAGATCTATCTAGGGGCCTAATTGTGGTTCCCAATTTGCCTCTAGGTCTTTCTAGGGGCATAGGCCTAATCATTGCCTTTCAAGCTACCAGAAATGGAATGCATGATACAGGTAGCCATTCGCAGTTCGACTTGTTTCTCTTTATGCTACAAATATTGCACTTGTTAAAATATTATTACCACTCCAATTTCCAATGCTTTTTGCAATTTTGTGCCAATTTCCGTGTGTCTAGGAGGTGTGGAAATGCTCGGTTAGGAGGTCCTCAGTTTTGTCCACCGCCAATTAAAAATGGATGATAGAAACAATGAAATTTGTAGTCATGAACATAGTTGCCATAAAAGGATTATATATTTTCTTAAATAGAGATTTCTTAAATAGATCCCTCCACAACTCACTTCAAGATCTCTGACAACCCTCATGCCTCTTCCACCTCCACCATAGGCAGCTTTGAAAATAACAGGTAGTCCAACCTTCTTACAAAACTCGAAAGCCTCTTCTGCATTCTCAACCGGACCTGGAGTTCCAGGCACAACTTGCACACCTTGAAAATGAAAGACATATTCATCTTGTTGATGCAAATAATTAAATATGTAATAGGTATGATGTTAACGCTAGACTTACATATACTGCAGCAATCATGAGTCATATACATTGAATATTTATGTCCATGAATATCTTAAAACCCCTTGTATTGGAGATCAAACATACTGCCGGGCAAAGGCAAAGCGACTTATCTAATAAAATAAAGAGTTTTGGCATCTTTTCGTTTCATTGGGCTTATGATACTCATTTTTAACATGTGTCAAAGGCAGAGTGGTGTATTTCCATTAGAAATGGTATTTTAAATGTTTTGAAGTAAAGCGTTCATTACTTTTGACATGTGCAATTTTGATTTTTTTTTTTGCATTTTTCTCGGTATTGAAAAAAGTGGAGATACATTGGTTTGCCTTTGAACAGCAGTATAGGTGCCAGACCAAATTTCATAATAGGAGAAAATTCGCATTCATCGTAAAAAAAAAAAGAAGAAAAAAAAGGAAAAGAAACACTAATCGTTTTCATAGAGTAAAGCATGAAATGACATGTTACAGCATTACATATGTTTAAAAGGTTCTAGTGCTACTAGCAGTAGAAACTGGAGATTAGAAAGACCTGATCAGTTTGAAATCTCAACCTAGATCTATACATTGAGAAAATCAGTTGCCCTATAATATAGTATTGGAAGTCTGGCAAGGCTTTTATCTATAGGGATATTCTTTGGGGAAGGAGAAGGAAGTAGATTAGAATATCACATCGATAATTAGGACAATGCCCCTTTCCTTGAAATTCCTATTCTAAATTTAGGGGTAGAGTTTGGGATAAATAGGATCCAATTTATCTAATGATATCTTTAAAATATATTTATATGAAGAAGATAGTCAGAATTTGATCGTAGGAGTTTTCTTTGACTTGAAATCAATGTTATGCAATGCATGTGATACTGAATCAATGAAAAGAATGCTGGTTGAGGATGAAAAGCTGTTTACTAAGCCTCAAGCACTAATAGAGAGAATCGGCTGCAAGCAGAAGTGGATCTTCAAAAACATTTGGAGCTTCTTACCTTTTCAACTTTGCATTTTCCCTGGCCAGTGTTATTTAAAAAAAAGCAGTTGTTGATTGATTAAATTTTTTCAAAATAGTGGAGGATTTTCCTATCAAAATATTGTTGCTGTCAAAAAAGCGGAAATCCACTATTTAGCAGAAATTTGGCAGCTATGATCAAAGCTCAGCTTTAGACTAAATCTTTATTTCTGACATGCCAAATGCATAAAGATGATAGCTTAAAATTTTACCAAATCAATGATACCTGCATTAATGGCTGATTGTCTGGCTTCTACTTTGTCTCCCATTTTATGGACAACTTCAGGAGTGGGTCCAATGAATCTGATGCCAGCATCTTGACACGCTTTTGCAAAATCAGCCCTTTCTGACAGGAATCCGTATCCTGGATGAATGGCATCGACGTCATTCTCCTGAATTCCATTCAAAAAAGCAAAAATATGATGAGTAAAATTTATCAGGAAGAAAAATCTTACAACATGTGTTTGCTAGGTGGAAAATATCTTTAAGGTGTGCCATTATATTATCATAAATTCAATATGATTTTGTAATTTGAGATAAAAAGCATAGACAACAAACAAGCTAATGCAAAGAAACACCAACTGACAGGGATGCCCACTCACATACAAATGCCTATATAATATATCTCAGTAAAAATTTCACTAATGAGAGTTCACATTAGTTGATGAATAACATTCAATTTTCAGTAAAACATCATGGCCATTTTAACGGTGGAAATTGAAAGTCATTCATTGCCTTATACAATAACATAACGGATTGAATTGTGTGCAATTGATAAAATAATGTGTTCAACAGTTCTTCATTAACAGAAAACAAATGTTGAATTTTATCAAAGAGGGTAAGCATTTGAAAGAATGGCCAACTCTCATAGGGTTTGCCACAAAATTAAAGCCAATCAAATTAAGCATCAGTGACTTCTACTACCTTTCTCAAACCCTATTTATATCACTAAATCAACACGTTCTGCCAAGGTTGAATGAAGTGAATTGTATGCCCACATAGCATTTGGTACAGTACTTTGTGTGTCTTTGAGTGAGACGGCTTCTATTTCTTTGCGTTAGGATGTTCTTAGCAATTGGCTTAAACTAAATATTAACCTGTGCAATGCTGATGATTTCAGGAATGTTTAAATAAGCAGCAACCGGGGCAAGGCCTTTTCCTATAAGGTAAGACTCATCTGCTTTCTGTCTATGCATTTGCATCACATCCTGTTCTGAGAAGATGGCCACCGTCCTGATGCCCATTTCTGTACAGGCTCGGAATACACGGATGGCAATTTCCCCTGGTGAAGGTAGGATGTGAGACTGGTTAATATGTTGCAGTGATATTTCAAAGATAAAATCTTAGCAAGAACAAGAACAATAATAATACAAAAACATAACCTAAATCAATTCACAAAGGAAAACAAGACAGAGATTGATTTAAAAAATAAAGAATAAATGAATCAGTTCAAGTAAGTAAGTAAACAAGTAATTAAGTAGGTAGATAAGTAAGAAAGAAAAAAAATACTACCTCTGTTAGCCACCATCAGCTTTTTGATAGGCTTTACATCTTGTTTGACCTGAGCTTGAGTTGACCTGAGACGGACATCAGGCAGACTCTGAGCCAATGAGCCGCCATGGACTGATGTGACTGTGGTGGCTCTAGCTAGGACAGAAGATGCCGTCTTCTGAAGTCGGTAGGACCGCGCCTGGAGCCTCAGCATGATTACTCATCAATGTTCCTCCTCAACTGAAATGCAATTAACAAAAAAATACCTAAGAATAATATGATGGAAATTGTAAATTAATAATAGATAGTTATTTTATGCTGTTACTATCTTTTTGTTCATGGTTGATAACTTTGCTTCTGAACTCTAAAGATTTTAACCTCCTTTAGAAATTTAATAGACTAAAATGCTGTCCTTTTTTAATTTGAAAAAGACCATGTTTAAACATCACATTTTCATACAATAAATATGCAAAAATTATAATGTAAATAGAAAAGTAACCTTCTGGTGCTACAGAACAGGATTTTTTTTTAATAAAAAATTTAGTTTGAAATAAATTGCAATATGATGTTTAGACAAACAGCCCTTAAGAGATAGTATATGACAAAACTACTTTTTGGTATATTTTGGTTGACAATCCGTTATATTCAACTCATTTGTAATTGGACTTTCATTTCAAGTATTTGAAATTATTTAAAAATTAAATGTATATTTTCTTAACGTTAATAAACTTGCAGTTTTGAGAATTTGTAATGCAATGCTTCAAGCTTGTTTTTAACGCCTACCTGATTAAAGTTTGTCTATGCGTTTGTGTGTGTTTGTACATATTTGTATTAAATGTGATGCTGGAATCAGACAGAGCAAATCACATGACATATGCCACTGCCATCGCTGGCAAATGTGAAAAGCTAACTCCTCGTGCATAATTTGTAATTGCTTGATGCCCAACCGTGCTGAAGAAGATGACTCCTCATAAATCATATTGATTTGATTAAGTTTTGGAGCAACATTTGTTAATGGTCCCACATTGCGCCACACTTTCTTCCCAAGGGGTCTTTCGACCTTTGAAATTCTTAAGAAAAATCAATTTTTGACCTACAGATTTCAGATTTCTTGAGATCCTCATCATTGTCTAATTCTACCCATGTAAAAAATGTTGTTGAGCTCACCAGTGCAGGTGTGTTTTTACTACCCCTTTGTTTCTAACATGGGGCCTGAGACACTAAATGCTTTAGAGCAACATACTGGCACTGTCCATGACCAACAATTGTCACATGGGTGATATTACTAGTAATATTATCTGGGATGTTATAAGCTATCTGATGACCACTGTTTCTGTTTCAATGAAGGTATTTGCTGTTGAGCAGTACATCATTCAAGTCATAAATTATTACCTAATTGCTGTACATGTATTTTCGTTTGATAGTTTATAAGTAAATTCTTATGGACAACTATTCTGTCTAAATCACTGTGAACTCTCACAACAAATTCATTTTGTATAATATTCCCTTCTGTGCACCAAGTGAGATTATCCTTCAATCTCTCGCTAACTTTCCGCCCTCGATCTGTCCCCTTCCTTGACCTTTCCCTCTCTCTGTCTGTTTTTCTATCAACCTCCCCCTATTTCTATTTCTCAATCTCTGTCCCATACCCTTCCTCACCATCTCCCAGCCTCTCTCTATAAATATATATTTCCCACCCCATCTCTCTAATTCTTTATCTCCCACCCTCTCTTTATCAACCTATTTCTCCCAACCCCCCCCCCTTTCTCTCTCTCATCCTCAATCTCTTTCAACCTCCATCTCCCACCTTTCTCTCTCTCGTCCATTATCTCCATTTCCCCGTCTCTCTCATCCTCTTCTGCAATCCCATCTGGCATCTAGATATGTATATCTCAACTTATATCTCCAACTTCCCATCTCTCTCAACCTATATCATCTTCCGCTTCTCTCTCAACCTCTATCTTCCATCTTCTCTCTCAACTTATATCTCCAACTTCTCATCTCTCTCAACCTATATCTTCCACTTCTCTCTCAACCTCTATCTTCCATCTTCTCTCTCAACTTCATCTCCAACTTCTCATCTCTCTCAACCTATATATCTTCCACTTCTCTCTCAACCTATATCTTCCATCTTCTCTCCCAACTTTTATTTCCCACCCTAGCTCTCTCACCCTTTATTTCCCACCCTCTTCCAACATCAATCGCTCTAATTATCCCTATATTCTTTTCCTCTCCCTCCCTCTCTCCTTATATTATTGCTCCCCCTCTTCTTTCTCTGTTCTCTGTCTCTATCTATCAATATTAATTCTTATCTTACAGACCCCACGTGGAAAACGAAAAGGTGGTGGGTGGTATTTAAAGAGGGAAAGCGAGGGTTGAGGAGCCGAAGCGTAAAAGGGTCCACTTGGTGACCTACATCATAACATTGCTTCTTCGTGACCTAGATCTAGATCAACACAATTTCTGCACGTACCGATTCTATGGCGAGCCATGCGTTCACCTCTCCGAATAAGGTTTACATAATTTTTTGTTTCAGGACACGCTGATCGGTACTACTACATGTAGTAGTCAGGCACAGGTAGTACGAAATACATGAATGACATTGAATGTACCCACGGAGGCTACTATCTATGGCTAAGGTCATAAGCATAAGGTCATGGCCAACACGTCGTCCTCAACCTTTGGATTTGCAATTATTGTAAACTATTTGATAACTGTGAAATGAAAATGAAATGGAGAGGTGTGTGTGTGTGTGTGTGTGTGTGTGTGTGTGAGAGAGAGAGAGAGAGAGAGAGAGAGAGAGAGAGAGAGAGAGAGAGAGAGAGAGCAGAAATTATACGAAGGAATAATTATTATGTAATAATTAATGCTATTGGAATGTCAAAACAAGATTAGTCAGATGGGAAATCCAGCTTACTGTAATTCGCGTTTCCTACACTTTGGACATAGAGTTATTCAGTTCAGATTTACTTCTCACCTAAAGAGGAAGCCATGATAGCGAGAAATAAAGACTACCTCCTACCAAAATGCAGGGGTCTCCAGTCTAGCCTTTACCGAATAAACGTGTGCTTTTCATAATTGCATTTTTTTTTTTTTTAATAAATGAAGTAGATCTAGGTATTTCAATCTGATTCGTTAGAAGTCAGGACCGTAAACCTGAGGTCCCGTGAAGAGCATTACGGTCTTATGCGCACTTCGCTTGCCCCGCGGAAAATTGCATTTGAAAATTCTAAAAATTGCAAAGCATAAGGGTTTTAATTGCGCCAAGAAATAGCAAAAAATGCAAATATTCTTGCTTGGGTGGCGCTAATATCACCAAAAAAAATCAACAAAATTGCAAAAGAATCGCTAGTTATGGTAGAAATTGCATTAAGTGGCAAAAATTGCAAAAAGGACGCAATTTTTCCACGGGGCCAGACTTCGCACCTTGAAATGGGATGGCCAATTTGGTAAGCACATTCAATTATACAGGTTGCGCTTTCGGTCGAAATTTCCGTTCCAACTTCACCATTATCCTTGGCCGATAAGAAGTCTATACATTAAACTAATGCAATAAGTTGAAGCATCAATAAAGAGGTAACAAAGACATAACCGCATGCAGGTCCTTGACACACATACACACACACACACACAAATCTTCTTAAAATTAATTTAATTGCAAACGGAACCATTGTAATTTGCTATCAAGCAACTGTGGTAACCCGTAATATAATGTCAATGTAGTTTTAAAAGGTAAATGAAAGACAGTTTCTGTCATGAATTAATATAATACAACGATTGGATTGTAGTGGAAGAGGATGACTGCAAGTGCAACAGAGAGTGTGTAACAATAGATCACTGTCTGTCATCCTAGGCCTCCAATCGAAGTCTTTCCGTTACAACGTCAAGTCAGAAGATAATCCTCTTGTGAATTGACAAAAATCGATATGGAGAGAGCTGTCATGTCAATAAATAGTAAAAATCGTTAAAAACACTTC
>JASKDV010191503.1:322-11536 GCA_032466395.1 Aegires albopunctatus
CTCTCTCTCTCTCTCTCTCTCTCTCGCTCTCTCTCTCTCTCTCTCTCTCTCATCATTAGTAGCCTTGGCCCTATTGCGTCCCAATTCGAATCAGTTTCAGAGTTTCAGTATTTTTGTATGTAGTTCATGAAATTAGTAAAGGCCTAGTAGCCTAATTCAATGGTGAAGTTTCATGAAAAATTGAAAATAATAACTAGACTCTAGATCTACCGTACATATTTGTATAATGAATGAATAGAGATGGTTATGATTTATTATGAATGATGTCGTGAAGTGTGAAGTCGATTAAATGTAGGAGTATCGGTAGTAGTTGTCAGTCTCCAAAGTATCGATAGTTTGCAGCAGCAGGCGTCAAGATGGCGAACGGGATGCCAAGGTCCGGTGCCTTTGAGGTCTTTATTCGACAACAATGGTGTCCCGTTACCGTCACTCTCAACGAGGAATCTTTAACCTTAACTCTAACAGAAAATCCAGAGCAAGCAAGTGCAGTAAATGGTTCTGTGGATGCAGGGCACGGTCTCGTCAACGGCAACGGAGAATTACCAGAATCCATCACAGGTCAAAAGCGCTATGTGAAGGTAAGCACTTCAGACTAGGCCATAGATTCTGCTAGATCTAGATCTAGAGATCTAGAGATATTAGATCTAGAGATCTAGATCTAGATCTAGATCTAGATTCTAGATACTATAGGAAATATTATTTTCAATCGATTTTTCGACTGTACAAGTTAAGCAGCCTGATGCTCTGTGTTATTCAACATCCAGTGAAGGCCTATTGTTTTGACTTAAAATTAAAATGGTGATTTTCATTTTTCATCTTTCATTTTTCCCCCATTTAGTTCTAGGAACATTGGTTTTGCTGTACAGAGGCAGTAAAAATAAGAAGAAAATAGAATATATATATAATACACTTTTTTTATTAAGAAAACAAAATTACATTCTTCATTTTATAATATAATACCCATACATATAACAAAACACACACACTGTACACTTACACACACACCCACATTAAGAATACATATGGTAATCCCAATAAAACGTTAACCAAAATTGATTGATTAAAACCAATCTAACTTTTAAAAAAAACCAAGCCCCTGTGTATACATAGAGCCCACATTCAGAGGACCGTTTTTTCTTTTACTATAAAAACCGCTCTATATTAGGATTTTTATTCTCACTTGAGTCTGTATGTGTAATGTGATTGTCATTTCTATTCATGTGTTCTCCCCTCTATTCTCCTTGGAATAATCATTGTAGATTTATATTTGATGTTTTAGAATTAATATTTGATGTTTTAGATTGTGAAGGAAGAACAGCATGGCCTTGGTATCAGCATCAAAGGAGGCAAAGAGAACCGTATGCCAATACTCATCTCCAAGATCTTTAAAAACATGGCTGCTGACAAGACAGAAAAGTTATATGTAGGAGATGCAATTCTCTCTGTCAATGGAGAAGATTTGCGAGAAGCAACGCATGATGATGCTGTCAGGGCTTTAAAGAAGGCTGGGAAAATCGTTGAGATGGAAGGTAATTTAAGAAAAACACAAAAATATTTGTGATTTGTTTCTTTGAAGCGAAACATAAGTTTAAAAATAAAGATAATAATATGGTTTGCCCCTACAGTACAATCAATTCTTTATCTTTTATAAAATATATATATGTCGTGTATTGAAATAAACAGGTTTAATCCAAAGGGAATTTTTGTGATCCCTGAATCATCCACAATTAAGGAAAACTTAATTTTTGACAACAAACTCAAATTGGAGATGGAAGTTATAACCCAAGCTAAACTAAATGGTATCAACAGAAACGGAATATATCTCAGTATTCTAGCTTCGGAATGAAATGTCCAATCTTCGTGAATTTGATATTAAATTAAACTGCAGATTCCAACTTTTTTGTGATATAAATACAGAATTAAATAACAGTAAAATCGACATATGTTCCTTTTCAAAGAAACCGCTCACATTTCATTGGTTTATATATATATATATACATTTTTTTTTTTTATGTTTAAAATTATTTTGTTTATTTTTTCAATAACTCAAGAAGTAAGAAATTTAATGAGAGCTTTTTTATTGATCATAATGCAAATATTTTGATGATTTATATTTTATAACTTGTCCAAATTCTTGAAATAAAATTGAAAGGTCACCAGTTAATTGAATGGATGTAAGACCATCCATCGCTTGATTTTATCAAATGACTTACATTGAAGTAGGGTTGGTAACCTTTGAAGAATGATGGGTGGAATGCGATCTTGTAAATACCACCAACTCCGATTTTAAATGATCTTTGGCTTTTAATTTTTAGTATCTCGGAAGGCAATTCAAACATATATCTAAATGTGTTCACCTGCAATATGTACAAAATAATATTATCTAAACTTAAACAAATTACAGCTATGAACCTCTTCCGGCTTTTCCGGATTTCTATTTTTTTTTTTATCACGTGCAAAAATACTTGGAAGAATAATAGGATTTGTCTATGTACTGAATATATTATATTATATTTGTATTAGAAATTCATGTAGATCAGATGTATTTAAGTTTTGAATAAGTCTTATAATGTCATAATTGAAGGTATTGGACATGCTGTCCATTGGTAAAACAGGCACACACAAAAATGTTCTTTTTTCGAAGCTTGGTTCCATCCCTGGATGATAAAGATGTTTATCATTATTATTGTCAATTCATAAAGTCAAGAGATAAAGGTGATCTGTCTTAGGGGAGGGGGCAGTTGATTCGTTCAAAGAAGCCTCTGTTGAGGACCATATAAAATCAAAGCATTTGAATACCAAACCTAGAAAAGATATTTGGAAAAAGGAAATACTGGTATATAATATAATATGTAATAGATTAATTATCAAATGGATTATTCACTTTAATACAGAAACAATTATTAAAATTATGCTGAATTCCTTTTATACAGTTTTATGCGCCTGTTTCCACAATTACCATAGTTGGTGGATGAAAATAAATTTTTAAGACATTTTGTAATTTTTACAATTTAATGTTGTCGAATCTGAGAGTTAACTTCTGAAAGGTGATAGAATTTCATAAAACTTTCTTTGAAATATAGATATATATATCGGTATATGATCTTTGTATAGCCCTCTCCGCTATTACCCAAATCCATCTTTCTTTTTCAGTAAAATATTTAAGAGAAGTGACGCCTTACTTTCGCAAATCTTCACCCCTCAACGAGCTGGGCTGGGGCACACAAGATTCAGCACAAAAAGACAGTGCCAAATCCAACTGGTCAGAGACCAAGACTCTTCCCCTTAAGATGTGCTACTTGTGTCGCAATCTGACGGTCATTGACTCTGACAAAAGAACTTTGGAGTTGCATTCTCCTGATGGTAAAGGCATTTGTACATTGAGGTTCCCAGACCCCGCAACGGCCAGCGATTGGTTCAATGCTGTGCATTCCAATGTAATGATGCTGTCCAAGCAGGCCATCGAGGAAGCCAACGAAGTCCTTAGCTCCGCCCCCAACCAGCATGAGATTCGACACATGGGATGGCTTTCAGAACAGGTAATATGAGACAATGTTTCGAACTACGTTGAAGTGCATATTTGTTTTCATCAGCTAGAGAATTTTGAAAAAAATTAATAATAGCCTATTAATACTGATTATTATGCATTTTATTATCTTAATTTATAATTTAAATGCAATGCTCTGATTGGGTAAAATTTAAGGAATTGAATTAATTGTTTTGATAGAACAAATGATTTAACCATGGTTACTTATTTATTAATAATATTGGCAGTAATCATTATATTCATTTCACTAAACGATTGTGTTCCAATTTATATAAGACAATAATGTTAACGCTTAATGATGATATTGGTCCTCACTCATAAGTGATACTTTTGGAAAAAAACTTAAAATTGGAGAATTTATGACTGATTAAAAGAGAGGAGAGACAATTGAGAATTCTTCAAGACAAAAAACAAAAAATTATTCTGTAATGTGTTTGTTTCATTTAACTTTATTTGGTTCAGCTGACTGGAGATCAGGGCACGACCACCTGGAAACCAGTGTTCATCGCCTTAACTGATAAAGATATGCTTTTGTACGACACAGCCCCTTGGAGTAAAGAAGAATGGGCGACTCCCTTCCAATCTCATCCACTGCTAGCCACCAGGTAAGCTAATCTGGGCTCACTACATGACCATCAACCAATAGGATAATATCGTTACTAAGTACGATTTGACCAATCCAAAAAAACATGATTTATATTCTTATTAAATTTTATCTGTGGTGAAATATTCTGTTTCAGTCACTTTCTCTCCATTAACTAGGCTTGAAACAGCTGTGAGGAAGATAAAGCATTTTCAATATTACCGCTCCTGATGTTTCTATTCATTGCTACTGGGTGTTTTATCCTTGTGAAAATGGGTGTTAGGGTACAGCTGCTGCTCAGAAAGTACGATTTTATTTTCTGAGAAGTTGGCAGCTATGGAATCTGTTCACTTTGAACGTTTTACTCTTTTCTATTGCAATGCTTTTCCCCATAGATTACATGTCAGTCTCTTCAAGAATTTATCCTTGTTTACAGGGTTGCCACAGAGCTCTCAGTTGGCCCTCTTTTGGGGTTTGTAGCCCTCAGTTGGCCCTCCTCTTTTCTTAGAATTTTTTAACAATTTCTTCCCAAATACATAATCCTTCCCTCTTTGAGTTTTTTGTCACTTCTCTACGGCCATTCTATATGACATATGATTTAAGTTTGAACAATCCTCATTCAAAGTAAAGGAGTGGTGAACGGGGAGGGGAGGGAAGTGAGACAGGTCGGTGTCACTATTAAACTCATGTTATTCTATTGAAAGGGATAGCCTCATGGATACACACTGTTATGGACCCCGTGCAAGACGTTAAGCGGTTGGGACTGTATATAAATTGAAAAATAGCTTGATGTCTTTTTTTTTTTTAACGTGGGTTATTTTTCACTCTGCTTGCAACACTTAGGTTATGTATAATTGGCTTTTTTGTCTTGACAAGTCTTCAGTCTATTTATTAGTTTGGCTGATTAACTCATTTGTTTTGTCTTCTCAATATCTAAATCGTGGTAGACATTTGGGCTGGTGATCAAAAGGTCCCAGGTTCGAATC
The DNA here is from genome assembly GCA_032466395.1 of Aegires albopunctatus. Lineage (NCBI taxonomy): Eukaryota > Metazoa > Mollusca > Gastropoda > Nudibranchia > Aegiretidae > Aegires > Aegires albopunctatus. The sequence continues at coordinate 5,439 of JASKDV010191503.1, forward strand.
CCAGTTGGGCGAGATGTGGAGTTCTTGGGAAAGACTCCTTGCATGAATTTCTTCACCGTACCCAGGTGTGAAATGGGTACCTGGCTATAGGTAGAGGAAGATCTTGTCAGTATGCTAGAGTGAAGCGCCTTTAATAGGATCGCACCTCTGTATGTATATTAACTGTTCACTTACATTTTGAAACATCTCTCTAATATACTGACAAGATAAGATAAGATAAGATATACTTTCCCTAAATTCTATTGTGCAAATCAAGGCTCATATTACAAAAAGTAAACATAAAGTATTCAAAAAAGAACATAGTGTAGGAATAGATCTCCGATTGGTCATTAATGTAATATTTATGGCTAAATCAAAGTAATACATGTTATATAAATATAACAGTAATTTACATTATGGTCTTGTATAATATATAGAAGCACACATGTTATACAAATAGATATAACAGTAATTTAATTTATGAGTCTTATAATATTGTATGCACAGAATGTACGCATGTTATACGATACATAGGATAATTATATAATTTATGGATCTTGTATTGTATCAAGCTATGACTCTACCTGCAAGCTAGATGCTCATTCTACACCTAAACCATTATAGTTTGCATAAAAGGACGAAACGTGCGTTGGCTCTTATCTAAATTATTATTATTCAAATAAACTGAAAAACAACTCAACTAGGTTGATTATTACTGTCAATACACACACAAAAAAAAGAAGTCTAGATTAGTTGCCCATCATTATGGTAATCATCGCCAATTTTCAACTATTTCTACTAACATCATACCCTACGTCCTCGCAATTATCATCATCTTTATCGTCATCATCATGACCATCAATATGGTTTCAATGGTAAAATTCAGCTTCTGGTGTCATCTTATTATATTTTATTACTTTATGATACAAATTATGAATATTTTAGATTCAACTTGAATTGCATTGGGTTATCATCCATGCATCTCTAACTGTTGTGACTCCCCCCCCCCCTACCCATAAACCTCTCGCCCCTCTCTGTCTCTCTGTCTCTCTCTCTTTCTCTCTCTCTCTCTCTCTCTCTCTCGCACTCTCTATATATATATTTCTCTCTTTGTCCCCCCCCCCTCTCTCTCTCTCTCTCTCTCTCTATCTATCTATCTATATATCTCTCTTTCTCTCTCTCTCTCTCTCTCTCTCTCTCTCTCTCTCTTTTCTCTATCTTTCTGTCTTTCTTTTTTTCTATCTTTCTCTCTCTCCCTTGTTATCCATTATCATTCTATCATTTACTCTCTATCTTGCCCACATCCATCCACCTAGGGTATGACCTACCTCCAAGGGACAGAAGTAAGGTCACATGGTTCCTTGAAAAGTACCAATTGTGTAGTTGACACCAGATTCGTGGTCAAGATCACGGACTTTGGACTTCATCACTTGAAAGGACAAGAATCAACCACGTCAGAAGATGAAGATTCCTACAGCTTTTATCATAGTGAGTGGTTACATTAAATACACCCTGCCTTTACACCCAAAATACTCTACTGAGCTGAGCAGTAGCTGTGGTGTAGAAGATTCTTAACTATCATTGCCTGGTATGGTCAAAACCATTTCATTTTATTACCACAGTCATTGTAATCAACAAATTCTCACGCAACTGAATGGCCACTCTTGTATTGACAGTAGAACAATGGAACATTATAGACTTTTATTTTTTTCCATCATACAATTTATGCCAGTTAGGTGATCGATTTCGTCCCTCACGCTATTTTTGTTTCAATTTCAAATGCATTCATCTCTATCATTTGTATTACTTCTCACCTTAATCTTTTATTTAGTCATTAATACCTTCATCGCTCTTGCTTTTATCCTCACCACTTTTATTACTGTTAAACGTAGCAATATTGTGAACTTCAACAAAACATCTAGGTATATTGGTCTTTATCATTGAAACTCATTTTCTTTGTCTATCACGTCATCTGGCGATACCCACTGACTACCAATGTAATTTTTACACCAATGGTCCGACGAACAAAGGGAACTATCGATCAACAATAGCTTGATGCGTCTTTAAGATCATGGTAATAAATATATGAAGAGAGATAAACAAAATGTTTAATGAGAGGCCAGGGATGTCTCCAGACGGTATAATGATAAGGTTATTTCCTTCGACCACGGAATAAGATTTAATACTAAATAGTCTCCCTCATCATTTAAGGTTGATGACGATTGATGATTTATGGTTATAAGCTTTGTGGTTAAATCTGGCCTGCATGGAAACGACTTTTTCATCTCTCTCCTAACTATATTTTTTTTTTCTGGAGTTGATCGTGGGAGAAAAGCAAACGAGCAAAGAGGTGTGTTCATGGAGAGGCAACGGAAACGTTTAGAGAGGAGAGAAGAAACAAATTATCGAAGAGTTTATAAATAAGACACAAATAATGAAAGAGTAGTTTGATTTGGATGACAATCCAAGTAAGGGAGATAACAAGAAGGTATTAGCCGGGTGAACGGGACGTAACTCATTATAATAATATTTGGTGGAAAACTCATAAACTTAGCACATACTATTAGTATGGCTTGGTATTCTTGCAGTGATAGCCTTCCTAACAACATATTCATCTCGGGAAGGTTTGTGTTCGTTATTTTAAAAGATAAACATATAATATATTCGATGGAATTAACGAAAATAATGGCGATATTTCAATGACTTCCATAATTAATTGTTGAAAGATTTCAATGAAGTTTTACGTTTAGATTCCATATGGAGAAACGAGCCTTTTCAAAATGAACACATTTTATAATTGTTTAAGCTCAATATTCTAAGCGCTACATTGCATATTATTAAACTGTTGATATTGTAAACAATCATCCCACATGGAATACCAAGTGAAATTTTATTAAATTAGAATGGAAAGTTGTTGGAAGTGTAGAGACTACAAATTTACAATTTTATTTTTATTTTATTTTTTAAATCTCATTTTTTATTTAGTTGATATCAGTCTTTTTCATTTATTTATTTTTTCCTCTGATGTTTTTGCCTTGTTCATATTCTTTGTTTGTTTATTTTCATTTAGTCTTTTTCTTTCCATTTCTTTTATTTTATTTAGGGAGCTAGGGAGGAACTTGGTTTTTTGTGTTGATGATTACAATTGCTAAATAATGGCATAGTGGTAAATTAGTGTATGGTATTATCATACTATTATTATATTAAGAGACAGCATTTTAGTCTTTCCACTTTCCTTCTTCTATCTTTCCTTCACAATTCAACTCCTAAGCCAAAACGTATTTCATATTCAAACTAAAACATGTTCGTATCATTTCAAACTGTAGGAAGATTGTGGACAGCTCCAGAGCTTTTGCGCATGTCTGTTCGTCCACCGGAAGGAACGCTGAAAGGTGACGTGTACAGTTTCGGCATCATGTGTCAGGAAATTGTCTACAGGAATGGTGTCTTTTATCTACAGAATTTGGATTTAGCCCCTAAAGGTAGTCTCAGTGATAAACACCTACGATTTTATTGACACTCAAAGTCATCTGAAATTTTATAATAGAGAGAATTGATTCAAATTATGGTCAAAGAGCGGGCAGGAATTTGTGTTTTTAAAATATTGATTCAAGAATCGATATCACTCTTATCGTTAAATATAAAGCGCTGAAGGAAAAATAGATGCATTCTTATGGCTACCACACACTAGGCATTTCTAATCTGTTCAGTTACTGCACAGTTGAAAAAAAAAGATTATCTGCAAATCGCTCAGTGATCTATTCAGAGCTAGACAGGCTAGCGCGACCTCATTCTCATTTGAAACCACGTTGATCTTCGGTGGTTTTTGGTATGTATAATGTGTGGGATCAAAAATTATAAACAGAAGGAGAACTGTGCAGTAACTGTGCAGTAACTGCGCAGGCACGATATGCCACTTTAATTGCTAGTGTGTGGTGGCCATTAGGAGATCATAAAACATTTGCAGATTTGTGGACTGCAGAGGAGATTTTTGTCTTTTTTTTGTTAAAGAGATTTGGAGAATTTTGAGGAGTGCTTTTAGTGGATGTACATGCCTTTTAAAGATGATGAAGTATTTATTACCGTTGCTCTTTTTATTATTACAATATAAAAGACAATGGCAGGAAGAAGAAATAGGTTCTTACAAAGATAATCATTTAAGCTTGAAGAGACAAATTGGCCTAATAAATAAATTAATTAATTAATTAGATAATTACTGTTCAGTTATTCATGCATTTTCATTCATATTTTAAAAAAATAAAAATTTATTGTAAAATAGTAAAATATATATCATCATAATTGAGTTATTATCTATGAGGACTTGCCATAATAATATATGACTGCTTCTTGGAAAATAAATTATATCAGATCCGTCCGCCTCTACACTCTTTATTGTCGATAGTGTTTCCCTTTCTCCCATTGTCGCTTAAGTTGTCCTCTCTCACCCACTCCGCCCTGTTTTACGATCTTTTGTCATGGAAAAAATTATTTGCATGTTCAAGTTAATGTTTTTTGTTTCAACGCAGAAATTCATCAAAAGGTAATCAATGGATTCAAACCGTGGTTTAGACCTACTCTAGAAGAATACGATTGTCCCTGCGATGAACTAGCAGCGGTTATCAGGTAAGCGTTTGAATTATACAATTTGTGTGTGAGTGCTAGCGCGCAAGTGTGTATGTGTGTGTGTGTGTGTGTGTGTGTGTGTTCTTTTTCTTCTTCAAATTAACTGTCACGCGCATGTGTTGTATAATACTAATAATCTGACTGGTTAGATAAGTATATTAAAATTTATATTATTGTCATTATCATGATTTACCTACCCCAATTATCACTCAAAACGTAAATCCTAAATTATAGTATGGTTTGTATGGTAGACATTCTTATAGCTCCTGTTAATTTGATATATTATATCTCTCTATATAATATTACAAAAAGGTTGAATTCTAATAAATTGCATTTTAAAATATCAAATCATAAAATGTTGTAGGCCTGCTTGTTGTACTGGAAATCTCAATATTGTGAAAGTTTTCATCTATGTTGTACTTATCTCCCTGACTTTTTCGATCTCTTCTTTCCTTTATGTAGACGATGCTGGGCAGAAGACCCTTCAGAAAGACCAGATTTCCAGGCTCTCAAGTCAATTATTAGAAAGTTAAATCAGTAAGTGCTGTGTCATAGTCTTAAACGGTAACTAGTTACTCTTTGTGATCTCATATAAGTATTAATTAAAATAATGAAATTAAGCTTATAATTTATAGTTGGCATATGGAAAAAATCTCTCTCTTCCTATGCTGGGTATTATTATTACATCCGAATGCATTGAGGGGAAAACTTTCCTAAGGACTCAATGTCGGACGACCAAGCGCTAGCAGGAATCGAACTCAAAACCTTCTGATTCCATGCCACCCACACAAACCACTAGATCACGGTGCCAACCAGACAAGTCTTCACTCACCTGAAATTAAGTACAGTCAAGGCCGTTTAAATAATTATACCACCGGAACCTGTATGTACAGTCATAGAAATAAATGAAAATATCAAATGATGACCCGATACACATAGTAATGTAATGACTCACGTCTCTTAGCAAGATTTACACAGTAACCCTTGGTTTATGTCACTAATGAGCTTTTCGTTACTCCTTAGAATCATAATTCATCTCCATTCTTTTTACATCAGGGATGGAGACAAGGGGAACATTCTAGACAACCTTCTGTCTCGTATGGAGCAATACGCCAACAACTTAGAAGCTCTGGTCGAAGAGAGAACGGCCGATTATTTGCAGCAGAAGAAGAAAGCAGAAGATCTACTTTACAATATGTTGCCGAAGTGAGTATAGCTCTCGTATATTCATTTGAAATATTTACCTTGTAATGAGGTCAACGTGAGTTTGTTTTACACTAAGGCCAACCGGCAAAATTAATATCGATGTACAGGTATATGTTTACATTTACAGTACAATTACAATCCGCCTACCAACGTAATAATGCATGAAATATACTAAGATCAAAGTTCAGCTACGCTACACTGGCTAAGGTCTGGATTATTATTATTATTATTATTATTATTATTATTATTATTATTATTATTATTATTATTATTAATATTATTATTATTAT
>JASKDV010191525.1:0-11535 GCA_032466395.1 Aegires albopunctatus
TGTGTGTGTGTGTGTGAGAGAGAGAGAGAGAGAGAGAGAGAGAGAGAGAGAGAGAGAGAGAGAGAGAGAGAGAGATGCTCTGATGAAAGACCAATAATTGAGGTAAGTGAGAAACTTAAAGATTGGACATAATATTATGCTATAGTGCCCTGATTTTTATTCATTGCTTTTACAGAAGGCCTAAACATTAATGCAAAGAGAACACATTGTGGAAAATAGAACAAGAAGAGGAAGTTGGAAACTATAATGATATAGAATGCCAGTTAATGTGAGCTTAGCATTATTGATTGGTATTGGTGTCTCCACAGGTGTAATGATTTTGGATACCAGCTAATGTGCAATCATGCATACATTTTTGGACACCAGCTCTCTCAAGTTAAAAGCAATTTGTTGGCTACGTCGGTAAAAAAATAATGACAAAGTTAACTAGAAGCAACGTGCCATTCTCCATCGAAATGTGTTTTCATCAAAATCACGGATATCGGGAAGGAAGTAAAAGTGTAAAAGCTTTGCTTTTCGGAATTGAGGCATTGATTCGTTCATGCGAATATTGTAAAAATGTGATGTTTTTTAACGCGCTTGTTTGTTGCGAAAAGATTACTTTTTACAGGAAAGGAGTGTAAAGATTGTCCTTGATGGATGCTGATCATAAAGCACTGTACAAGGGAAGAGGAGAAGCATTGTATTACAGTTACCCTATTCTACTCCTTTGCTACGTTTGATCTCAGGGTTTTACTAGACTGCCTTAAAAACAACCAAGGGTTATTTTACATGCGTATATTATACACATGGGACATCCTAGATTATAGTCCGTCTCTGATAGGACTTGGCACTCATTTTATCCTAGCAAATTAATAGGGAGAGGAAAAAAAAACCGCGAAAAATTGGATTTCAAATTCAAGCCTGCTTGGCTTTGAACCCTCAAAGGAAAGAGAAGAAAGGGCAGAAATTAATTGGGAAGACAACATAACGGAATGGACAGGTTGAAAGCTGGATGAAGTCCTCCGAAAGGTTGTAAGTCGTAAAAGATGGAGCAAAGTGGTTGCCTAATCATTATAACCGATAAGCAGGGTAATTAATTAAGTAAAGATCGTTTGGTTGATGTGACCGAGTACAAATGAAATGATGATAATATAGAACAGTGACATAATTTAACCTTGAGCGATATCTCTGTATAATGAAGTTAAACACCCTGTTTTAATATTCAAAGAAATAAAACTCCCCACATCCAAATAAAACCGACAGCATCGATTATTTAGTGTCTTCTATTCGAATTGAGTAAAATTTAGGACTTTCGCCCCAAGCATTAATGAATAAAAGAAGAGGAGGTAATGGGTATTACTAAAACTTCCATCATGTCATTTTAAATCTGCAGGTACGAAATGAAATACAATCAATTCAAAAGTTTAGTTAGAAATAAATTACGTTATTCCACATCTAAAGAATAAATATATCAATACAATGCTGCCATCCAATGTTATTTAATCAATCACATACTCTAACCGGATACTCATGGCGAGGGGTACGAATTGTGTTGCATGTAAACAGGACACGATAACTAGTACTATAAAAAATTAATTTTCTCATAAATTAGATTTATCAAAAGACATATTATAAGCATGAGCTTCTTATAACTGCTGAATGAGATCAACAGGGATTCATTCCATAATGGTTAATATTTTAAATCGTCGCATTGCCAAAGTCAAGAAGATAATACATCATTTCAAACAATCAGAATAATGGAGAGTATAAGTATTATTAAAACCGTATGTCTAAGAGAGTTCATTGACCTTGAAACCAGACCATGTAATTCCGAATAAGCTTCCAATGAATTGAGCAGAAAATAGGATTACAACATCAATAAATTATATCTTTCTTTCTTATGATAAATCATTGTCAATATAGCGTATACCATGTGGAAGGAGAACTAAATTCTCAAACGATCACAACATCATCATCATCAATAATAACTTCCAAAGAAAAAAGATTTATAAAAAGATTTTAAAGATCAAAACGAAACAGCTTACTAAATAATGTCTCGTTTAAATAATTGCTTGACGTACTGTAGATATTGAATATAGCAGGATAAGACATAACCAGGAAGAATTAGTATTACTTATACAGGTAGATTCTAGACTGAAAAAAGAAATGTCAATGTAAAAAGCATGACTGTGTTCTTTTGAACGTTTTTGAATCGAGCATCAAGTTAAAGGTCAATCGAGGAACTCTATTATTTTTACTAGTATCGTCAAGCTTAACTATGCTCATCTCACTTATCTTATCCACCCAGAAACTGTTGGTACATGTAATCAATAATAATTTGGACGATCTTAAATTTGGAATTTACAGAAACAAAATTATATTCTTTAGAAAGAAGACAATATGTTGCGCTTTACTTGTATGTAGTAGGCCAATGGTGTGATAAGGAAAATATTATGTACTTCAGCTGTTGCTATCCTTGCGTTATATCCTGAGCGTTACTTAGCTGGCCTCTTTCAACATAATCCAAGAACAGGGTTTTATTACACTTCAGGTTGGGCCCACTCCTTTAGGTTGGTGGTGATTCTTTTAAAATCGTAAATCTGACCTGATTAGAGTATAGTATTTGGAGTAAATTTTCCTCCCCACTCAAATAACCACCACGGCCTTTTCGTAAACATCCATCCGCGTTTTCTAATCGTTTTCCATGAACTTGAGTTTATGCACTGAGGGCCACTGATGAATCTGCTAAGTCACATACAAAATAAAACTAATATTGGGGCCACACACTATATAGATTGGAATCCTCTGTGGTGCTTGGGAAAATAATAATTGTTAAGAAATGACACCAAAATTTTCAAATAAGAACTAAACCACTTTAAACAGGCCCAAACTAGTCTATTTTAATCAATAGTTTCACATTTTAAAATGTGGATTATCAGGTTAGTGTATGACGCCACATCATTGTTTTAATTGAATGACCTCTCCTTTGGTGGTAGAATCAATGAAGGCATTGCATGCACTTTCTTGGCGGGTCATCAGGTCAGATAGTTCGGATATATTTAATTCAAGAAAAGTACATTAATTAACTGCTGACTCGTGGTGGATTTGTATCTCATATTTTCAAAACCTCATCAATCTCATCCAAAACATCATCTCTTAGCTCAGCCGCCGGGACATCTCCTCCCATATTCCAGATTTCGTCTTCTGGAAGTGTTACCTGTAGTTCTTCAATCGTTCCATCCTTCCCTTCGACCATTCATTTTGTCAAATCATTGAACCTTCTGTCCATCGTCTGTCTAACAATAGAAAGGGAAAGATGCATTCTTTTTTCCCGTATACTGTAAGCTTAAGGAATCAATTAATTGCCATGACATATTTATGTTTTGAAATATAGGGTATGATGCGTTGCGTATGATGCATTAGTTAATAAAGTCTTTGTGTGGTTTACTCTGAATTACTTATTTAACTCTTGAATTTCTTGATCAATTATTGTTATTGCAAGCCATGAATCCGAGACAGAAATCGCTTAGGCTTGATATATCAGAGGAGGGTCATTGCTGAAATTATTCCTTTGGTACATTAAGATTAGTTTGGAATCACAGTCCCCAAAATAGAACGATATTATGAAAACATGAAATAAAAGGCAGGATACAATTATTGCAAGAGGTCTTCCCCACTATAACTACTACACACAAAGCTTTTATCCAAGCCACACGCCAATTTAAACGATAATAATTGGCGTACATAAACACGAGTAACCATACTGTACAAATAGGTCCGGTTATTAACAGGGCATCAGACAGCGGTCAAATCGAAACATAATGGAACATAATCTCATGGCATACTCCATTTGCATTGTGATTTTACAACCAACACAACAGTACTTATTGAATACAAATTATGCTACTTCTCAATAATTACATCATTTTCTCTCGCACAAAGTAAGATGGACTTGTCCATCTATAGCCATAATGCATTAAAGTAAATTCATACGACATAAAATGCAATGACAAACCCGTGAACCTTTTCTACTATTTTGTGATCCATTGGAAACCTAACACCTAAGCTATTAGGACAAAATGATCGAAACTGGATAAATAACACTGCAAATACAGTCCATCATAGCTTAACTTCACTCACTGACACCTAATGAACATTGTGATAAGCTTTTGTGGGCGAACTTTATGTGCATATTTTTGCAATCGTTTCACAGCTCTTCTGACTCTCTGGAGACAAAGGAACGTTTGTATCGCACCGTTTTTCTTGTATCTGAATGTACATCTCGCTTTCTTGTGACTTTTAAAACTCATTGGATAGCAAAAGAAAACTAATAATAATAATAATCACTGAGATAGAAAAGACCAAGTGGCTTAGTAGTCCTGTAGCTACAGCATCGAGAAAAAAGAGTCTTCATGGCAAAGACTTGTAGCGTTAATTGATAAGTTTACCAATCATCCATGAACAACGATAGCTAGCCACCATGGTATATTCAACAGGTGTATGACGTCAATATAAACTGTGCAAAACGTTTCTGATAATACTGTATTATGTATTACGGGTTTCACAAATTACACTCCCACTGGTCAAAACAAACATTTCAAGTGGCTCTAAATCCAAACAACCTTATCATCAATACAAGTTGACTGTTTAACATGATAGAATCGAATATCCCAACAACCTTATCATCAACACAAGTTGACTGTTTAACATGATAGAATCGAATACCCGTTGTATGTAGGTGAAACAATTCACGGTAGCATCTTTTATTGCGACGTGGTCTTTGATAATTGATTTTGATCCAGTTAAATCACTCGATTACGATGTGCAAGAGTTCCTGATCATTAAGATTGGGTTGTCCGTACTAGAAAAATGTATTCACTCCTAACGTGCTGCAATTCCTGTCCTTTGAGTTTGTGCTGCTGTTTTCGGTTAGGATAGTATAATTAATGGTCGTTGCAGAGTGTAAATGTTCAAGGTTGCACTGTATTCATTCTGTGCCTACATAAAAAGAGCGACTGCTAATTATTTTATTTCATTTTTTTTTATCATATATTATCATATCGGGGGTTATGGGCTATTTAGGAAACAATGCCTTTAAATGCCCAAAAGATAGATATTGGATAACAGAATCATACTTGAGAACAAAATATTCTTAAAAGGATTTATATCATACAATGCTTTAGATTTTAAAAATTGTTTATGGTCAAGTCAAATGAAGCGAAACGAAACGTTGAAATCGTATAACCCTGCTGTGGCCTTTAGCCTAGTTGCTAAAAGCATTTAATATTAAGAATCTGAGGCTCAATTTTTCAGCAAACTAGTCTTTTATTTATTTTTGATGCACTGGTCGGATTTTTCATTCTTTTTTAACGTGTATTATCTCTTTGGGTCTATACCTTGAAAGCAATGAATATTGATTTCAAAATTGTGACAATAACGTCCTTCTGAGTTGTCATTAACATTATTTTGGTCGTAAAGTTTATTAATCTTGACATTTATTGCTCTGGCCCGTTGTCGTTGCTGGTGGGCTGTAGTTTCAAATCGCATCGTTAGAGCAAGACAACTTTTTATATTGTGTCCTCTTTGATTAAAACTCTTGTAAGCGGCCAACGAAACAGGGGAGAATACAGGTGTCTTTTCATTCAAAAGGCTTACTCCCTTTACGACCAACAAAAAAGGGGAAAATACAGGTGTCTTTTCATTCAAAAGGCTTACTCCCTTTACAACCAACAAAAAAGGGGAAAATACAGGTGTCTTTTCATTCAAAAGGCTTGCTCCCTTTACAAACCAACGAAACAGGGGAAAATACAGGTGTATCTCATTCAAAAGGCTTACTCCCTTTAGGACCAACCACACATGGGAAAAGACAGGTGTCTTTTCATTCAAAAGGCTTACTCCCTTTACGACCAACAAAAAGGAGAAAATACTGGTGTATCTCATTCAAAAGGCTTACTCCCTTTAGGACCAACCACACATGGGTAAAGACAGGTGTCTTTTCATTCAAAAGGCTTACTCCCTTTACGACCAACAAAAAGGAGAAAATACAGTTGTCTTTCATTCAAAAGGCTTACTCCCTTTACGACCAACAAAAAGGGGAAAATACAGGTGTCTTTCATTCAAAAGGCTTACTCCCTTTACGACCAACGAAACAGGGGAAAAGACAGGTGTCTCTCATTCAAAAGGCTTACTCCCTTTACGACCAACGAAACAGGGGAAAATACAGGTGTCTTTCATTCAAAAGGCTTACTCCCTTTACGACCAACGAAACAGGGGAAAAGACATGTGTCTCTCATTCAAAAGGCATACTCCCTTTAGGTAATAATATTTTAAAGCCAACAACTGAAAATCGCAAAAATTGAAAGGTATTTAAGATCCAATTAATCTGCGTGGTGATACTATCGGTTTGGCCTGTCTATCTACCTCAGACTTCAACTATTGATAGATCTACAGTAATTTATTAATTTTATGAACATTTAAATGAACAGTGTAACTCGTTGTCATCAAATAATTTCAAGATCATCAAAAATGTATTTCTTAGCCTTACTTTGATAATATGACATGATTTAAAACAACGTTATGATATCGATTATTCTACGGTAGTCATACTTGAAGAGTAATTTTAAGGAAATAATAACAGCCATGCTTACATTTTTCATGTACATTCGCTCCGGTTGAAAATGGAATAGATAAATATTTAATTATCATGTTCTAGGGCATATATTTTCTTTACCTTTATGACATTATCTCTTTGCAGAAAGAATTGTGCGTATTAAAATAACGTTCACTACGTGGCTTTGCCCTTTAGTTCCGTTTAAGTGTTTACTCGAACGATTCACCGCCTGTTTGGACTAGGCTTTACCCCCAAAATATCGCCTCTAGCAATGGAATGGTTAATTTCTTATAGCAGTGAAATGAAAATAACCATAACCAGTGTCACAAAAATATCATGAACAAAGCCATCAATACTCAGACACGACCAGCTAAACATGGTAACCTAAAAGAGAATAAATTCATCTCTGGTGTAAGATACACAAACCGGAGATCTCGCTGTTTACCTTTGGATGTCACGAACTAGCATTGTGTGCCAGAAATGAGATTTGCATAACGTACAGACGTCCTGATGTTTAAGTTGGCTTTTCTCCCACCTGGTATTAACCACGGACTAGTTATTATTTTCCATTGCCTTTTTTTTCTTCCAGGAGAATCACTGATAGTAATTGCCTTCTAGGGCCTACAGCCATTCCATCTTGTTAGTCACGTTGGACTGACAAGGAAAATCAATTGAGGTCGTGATGTTTGGATGGGTGACTCCGCTGGAAATCGCGTCGGCAACACTGGCTTCACTGTCTTCCAGTGAGCGATGGGAAGAATCGGTTGAAATGTTCTAGATCTCGACGTTTTTGGGGTCTGAAAGAAGCCAAAAGTAAACATAAATTAACTAAAGAGCTTTGTGTGCGACGTAAAACAAAAACAGTATCTGCAAGAACACGCACAATCCTTTGGCATATGAGGAAAGAAATCCTTGGAAGAAAACATGTACTGCACATGAGGCACCTTCTGGTGTATGCTGAGTGCTTTCTCTCATCTGTATTCAATGATTTTGGGAACGACCTTGGAGAAGAAACAATTAAACGGATAACGACATAACAAGAACAAGAAACGACAATAGCATCTGCCAGAGATTGAAAAGATCAAAATATGAAAATGGTTTGAGTGTTCTTACCCAACATAAGTTATCGCTGTCCTGTCCATAAAAAAAGAGTAGATATTCTTTGGAATGTTAATCATTATCTGCTTGTGCATCCACTTTGTCAAATTTCTGAATATGAGGACACGGGAAAAAATCATGCAGACATATTGGCTGATAGATATATAGATAGAGATTCTAATAGTCTAATAATACAAATAATGAACAAATAGCAATGATTTGCCTCCTATCCCAATCCGTCTTTCGCAGGAATATATTAGATAAATTGTTTCATCGAAATGTTGCATAGGCCAGGATAATATCAGTATTGCGGGGTGGACTTTCATTGCCTTGCTTCCTGGTTTGCTTCACATATAATTCTTGATATAGTAATTTGTACAAATAAATGCATCCCTTAGTTCTGAAAGACGTATTATATCATTGTGCTGTCAAATACAGATACATAGAAGGATAGGCAGACATGGTCCAATCCCAGACAAAGTTGACTATTGGAGATGGAAAGATGGCGTGTGGGAGATGAGCTATAATTTGTATTGCTAACGAGATCTTCACAGTTTGGCAGTTTAGTGGCATAGCCAGGATATGAAAAATTGGAGATTGTCATTGTATTGGAAACAACGAGGCCACCACGGCACGAAATGATCCTCCGTAACCCAGATTGAAGAGGGCATTCTGATTAGTTGATTTCCTTGGTCAGCCTGGATCAATACTTGTTTTGCGTCAACGCGGAGAAAATTGCAGACATGGCGGAATCAGTTTATGCGTTAGTAGTTAAGATACATTTTAATAAAACAAAACAAAACAAAATGAAACTAGAATTACAAATGTATAGAGCATCGATAAATTTATTGCACTATATTATTGATTTTGGGTAATGCGTTAGACTTGTTTATAAATTCCGTTTTGCCGTTTCAAAATGTAACTTTTAAAATGCGTTAATTAAGAAAGGTGGGTAATTTGCTACTTTATGGTAATGAGGATATTGATAAAGATTAACTTTATCAACTTATAGAGTTATCCATAATTGTTATCAAGTCAGCATCGATGGCCTTTACTTACAGGGATGAATACTCGATATCTTATCTCTAGTATTTGGTTGGCAGTGATTGGAGCGGGGAAAGTGTGAACCTTTAATTATTATTATTATAAAATTAACTTACGTAGCTGCAACTGCAGCTGCTATTTAACTGCACCAAAGAAATAAGTATAATATAAAAATTTTCATTGTTACATTGCGCTTATTGAAGCCAACAGCGTCCACCATTAGTCTTGAATTAGCAGTTTCCTTCAAAGCCATCATTGTTTTCAAAGGGCAGTGGAGATAATGTTAGCATCAAATGAAAGGTAGCATGATATTACTACATTATCTTCTGTTAAAGCTGCATGCACTCCAGATAACTTTTAGAAAGATGGCTTCGATAGTCGTCAAAGTGGTCGTCTTAGAATCTAGGCTAATTTATTTGCTAAAAGCGTTATAAACATAAACATTGATAATACAATTATTAGTCGAAGAAAAATAACGCAATTAATTACCATTTAAGCTCTATAGTAGGACAAAACAATCGCTTTGTTCATGAATTGCTAACGATAGCGAAGAGAATAATATTTACTTAATATTTGATTAGTTGTTATTCAAAATAAACATCTAAATTATCTTGTTGCGATCTTGTTGCGATTGGATCTTACAATCCATATGGCGGCAATGACGAATCAATTATAAAATATGCAGAAATTAACCAAACCAATTAAATATTATTGAAATTTCTGGGTAATGTTTAACGTGCATATAATTTCTGCATGCATTTTGGTGTGTGCTTGATCAAATAAACGCATATAAAAATCGTTTGCACCTCAGCAGGCAAATATTATATAGAATGAAAGAGAGACTGTTTTTCCAATTCGAAAAAAAAATCCCAAAATTAACAACATTAATTATAAATGAAAATCGATATAGAAAACGCTGAAAAGAAATGATAATATTTGAATTCTCTGACAAACGTCGGCCATTTTCTGGTGACTGCAGGAAAGGACAATTTCAGTCAGACGACAAAAAGCTTTTAGTCCATCGACTGATTATGCCTAGATTGGCAATGATTGTTTACAAACGACCAATGCCCAGGGCTGTGACGGTCGTCACATTAAGCTTCATTTTCCAAATGGAACTCTCCTGTTCTGGAGAATCGAACGTTATGAAGTGGTTATGGACAAACGACTGTCGCTCTTTAATCGCCAACTTAGAGAACAGCGAGGAATTTGACCGATTTTACCCCAGCCAAAAATCCCTTAGGGATTTAATTCTACTCGCTGTAGAAAGGATGAAGATGGGAAGCTCATTTACAGCGTCTTTAGAACTTGGTCTTTTTTCTTTCATCTTTTCTTTCAATCTGACAGCCCGTCAGAGTATTATGACAGCGGTGCCAATTTAAATCACAGAGTTGCATTGGTTCAAGTTTTGAAGAAATAGGATAATAATGATGTAACAATCATGTTTTTGTTTAATTTTTTTTTAAATCTATCACAGGCAACATTATAATTTCTAGCAAATATAATGAAATGGAGTCAAGTTTCTGATTAAGAACGTGGGATTTGGCAATATGGCTATCTGGGTAAAGGGAAACAATGAAGGCAATAAATTGTAATCAAAAGGGCATAATAATATTAATGGGCCCCATGTCAGGTGCTTGTATTACTACCTAAATTTGGGGAAGAACATGCATGCACATTAATATAAAAGGCCTTTCCAAAACATTAACTTTAAACGAGTTTACTAGGATTTATAGTGGCCTAACGTTTAACGTTGTGATTATTTTTAATAACAAGAGTTCATATATGTCAAGTCTAGGTTTATGACTATGACTAGTAGAATATTTACTAGTGGGATAATGAAAAGCATTTGATTTGGATTGAATGAAAGTCATTTTCAGATTCATTGTCAGTCAAACGGTTTGATATCCCCATTAGTTTGCGCTAAGCTAAAGGTAATCGCCAAATAGCATTTGATTTGCACTAAATATGTACATACATTTCAAAACTGACATTTTATGATGTTAGGAGATAATAAATTGTAATACGTTCAACATTGGGTTTTCAATTATTGCTAGTCTACAGGACCTTTACAATAAATGTGTTCGCTACAAGCAATTAAAAGGAACCGATTTTACTGATCATGAGTGATACCATTATGGATTAAATTGCAACGAATCAATTTATTATGTGGTGACAGGGGCGTTGGCATGATAACGTTATGTAAAGCAAAATTGATACGTGGCCCTAGCGAGAAAGAGGTTGATATACTGAAGGATATTATGACAATATTGTATTAAAAGAATTGCAGCGTAAGTATTGAAAAGCTTCCATTCCATCTGTTAGTCAAACTGTAGTGTTGCTACAAATAATTAGTTGTTGAATAAATCAAGCAAACGTTATGCATAATTTGCCATATGACAGATCTACCCCTTGAAATCCTGCATGGTAATATGGGTGGTAAGGTTGGTTTCTGAACAAATGATAGATATAGCCCTTGGAATCTTGCACGGAAAGATGGATGGTAGTATTAGTTTCTGAACAAATATGATAGATCTACCCCTTGAAATCCTGCACGGAAATATGGTAAAGTTGGTTTCTGAACAAATGATAGATCTACCCCTTGAAATCCTGCACGGAAAGATGGTAAAGTTGGTTTCTGAACAAATGATAGATCTACCCCTTGAAATCCTGCATGGAAAGATGGATGACAGGGTTGGTTTCTGAACAAATGATAGATCTACGCCTTGAAATCCTGCACGGAAATATGGTAAAGTTGGTTTCTGAACAAATGATAGATCTACCCCTTGAAATCCTGCACG
>JASKDV010191547.1:0-11533 GCA_032466395.1 Aegires albopunctatus
GAAAGAAGAAGGGATGTGGATGGGACAGGGAACACAGATGTAAAGGGAGACAAATATCCAAAGATACAAAATTGATCATTAAAAAGGGAGAAACAAAGACAAACGTTCTGATGATCAGACATGTAGACAAGCAATTAGAGAATCGAAACCTTTTTAAGAAATCATTAGACCATCAACTGTTCTTATTCACTTCCGGAAGTCAGGGTTCGTTCATATAACTAAAATATTGAGAATTAACTAAATACCAAGTATAAGAATGGGTATAGAAATAGAATGCAAACATCCAAAAGGGGTGTTGACTCTATGAACTTACATATAGTTTCTAGGGGTGGGCGTGGAAGGGGGAGAGGGGGGGGCGGGGACTGTTGTCATTCATACATTTACTACTCATCAAAGAAACGATATTTCGTAAGTAGCGCCCTTTTCTTGCTTATTAACCCCCGTCATTACGCATACACTCACGTGACATGAATGTATAAATATCTGTTTAAATCCCCAGATGGATTTATCACGTGTCCTATCTATGGTATGGCCTATCAGCTGTGGTCATCCACGTCATAGCATCCAACATCATCTCTGCTGTCGTGAGTTGTTTCAAAGGTAAGGGGCTGGAAGCCTTCTGGTTAATGGAGTTTAGCAGGGGGTGGGGCTAATTTTAGTTTCGTAGAAAGTCACGTGATATCTCAGAGATTTCAAATTGATTGAAACTATATATAGCTATAAGAATAATGATATTGATTATTAAATGTAGGATCCCTTGTAGTGGGCCTAAGCATCATTTCTGTAATGCACGTGGATTTGGACAAGAATTGGTTTTATTTTTTACCACAAGAGTCTTTAATATCATCGTAAATAGACCTGCTGTATCTAATGTATTTAAGATTCTGGTAATGCCAAGATTGCAAAATATTGACTGCTAAAAAGGATGAGAATGAAAAAATAAAATGCTCCAGATTCTTGTGTTTGATCGGTATTGTTTTTGTTTTCTTTTAATAAAGTATAGAGGATGTCCACTTTAAACCAAACTACGAGAATTAATTTTCTTATCCATTTACTGTGTGACTTCGAAATTAAATAATTACATTGTAGCAAAAACATTAACCAACACTAAGGCTGAGGCCACGATACAAGCGAAAGAGCGATATTGAGCGATAGCGAGATTAAATAATATATTGTTTTCTAACTGGACGGCCATGTTATGAGCTGTTCCCGCGCAGATCTCGCAAGCGGTAAGCGGAACAATACTTTCCAAAAGCCGCTTGTATCGTGGCCTCAGCCTTGAAAGCCGATCTCGCTAACCATTCCACCACGACGCCAGGGGTTAACGCTGTTTAAACACGATAAATTCAAGCGGCTCCTCTCACCGACACCGGTCGGCTGGGTGACCCTAGTGGGGTCGCATCTCGCTAGACATACATTTTCTCAATAACCACCGGTATTTGGCGGTGTGTCCTAAGGTATAACACTTCGTCCCATCTACCTCACTGGACTCAGGTGTGAAGGAGTTCCTGACCGATAAGACAGCGTTGTCTGTGTCCGAAAATTGTATAAGCGCCTAAGAGGCTGCTGGTCTTGTCTTATGTGTTCTGTGTTGCTGTCGGTCAGGGGAAATGACGAAGTCATTGAAATGAAAAAGTGTTATTAGAGGCTAAGTTCCCTTGGCGATAAGCGCTATATAAGAGCGTGTTTAACTTTAGTGTAACCCTACAAAGGAAAGTTCTTAGCCTACCTTGTCAACAATGTTATCATTATCGGCATAGAATTTGGTAAAGTCTTCCACTGGGTTGGCACTGTCCCACATTGAATAGGGCGAACTGGACATCATTTCGTCATCCTTATGTTTGGTTACGACCATTTGGTGTCGAGACCATGGTATTGTACCTTCGTTGCCTCGATTTTTTGGTAGAGTCTGTTTACTCATTCCGTTCATAGCAATTCTGAAACGGTGTAATATGGTTAGCTATCAAAATAATTTGAAGAATTGATTTCAAGAAAGTATTCAGAGCATTAGAAGCCTCTTGCTCCACGTCTCCAATTGATCATGTTTATATAACTGCGAAAGAAAAAATGAAATTGTTTGTATTGCAAAGAAACAAACAAACAAAAAACAACAACAAGCCAACAAAACAAAACAAAACAAGAAGATTCCTATAAGAAAACAAAAAACATTTTATGACTAATGAAAAGAAATTGTCGTTGTTGCAGCACCAACACAATTTTTCTTTCTCTTTTTAAAAAGGAAAACGACCACAACATCAAGAGCAATATGAGCAACTGCAACAATGACAACAACAATTACAACAATAACAACAACAACAATAATAACATCAACAACAACAACAACAACAACAACAACAACAACAACAAATGAATGAGAATGAAACAGTATTTAAAAATGGAAGAAGTACCGGTATACAAATTAAATCAGAAACAAAAATCCAACAATCCCACTCAAACAAATCAATGATAATAAAACAAAGCAAAACAAACATCATATCAACAAATCACAAACAAGCTGAATGAAATTATTGTCTTGATCTGTAAATAAAATCAGAGTCAGCGGGATTTATAATAGCACGGCTACAGATGGATATTCTGCCGTTTGAATAAAAAACGCAGAATATTTCTTTTTATATACTCATTAAAATTCTGCGTTTTGGATTCAAACGGCATTATTATGAGCAGTGCTACAAGAGTGGACTTTTTGACCCTTCCTCTACGCTATCTTAATTCTTATATTTGTCGTTTTAGGATCTAAAAGAATGTTTTCATGACTCTCATGTCGCTTTTAAGTATTGAATCTCTCTTAAGGATGAATAGTGTTTCGGCCTTAAACTTCCTACACGCTTGGGAGGCCAGGCCACACCGAGATCATGACTCTCAGTGCCCCAATACTGCCTTTTATTGAATTTCCTATAATGTTCGTAATTACTGGGATTCGAACCCGCGCTATTGGATCCAGACACTTTTTAAATTCCTTTATGTCCGCCGCTCTTAAGCACTTCGCCACCGCAGTCACATATGTGGGTGCATATTTTAATCCTTTTATTGTTGCGGTAGTAGAATATGTTAAGTCGCAGCAGAAGAAAACACAATTGAAATCGAACAGCAATGTTTGGAATTCGGTTCGAGTTTGAAAGTTTGTTTGTTTGTTTTGACCCGAACTGCCACTAACCGCTAGTGTGTGGTGACCATAAGGGATCGTGAGTACCAACCTGTATGCTTTGATTTCGCCGTATTTGGTTTTCTTGGCATCATTGTGGACAACGTGGTACTTTGGTTGATCAAAGTTGTATTTGTACAATGCGTCACTTTCAGTGCGTTTGAGGGTTTTTTCAAATTTGATTTGTGGATACTTTTTATTTGGTTCCTGGGTGAATAAAAATATCGAGTGTGAAACATCATAAAGGAAATTAGAAACGTCATCTTTGAATTGTCAGACGTGCGTTGTAATAGCTTCTTTCTATGCATGAAAACATTATTATGGATAAACTAGGTTACTTATATAAAACATAAGTTGAGCGTTTCATATATGATTAAATCAAAACAAAGCAAAAGAAAAGACAAAATGCACCATCTTACGATTCTGAGGTCAACCTCCTCTGTTTTGATGTCTAGCGTCTCATATCTATTGGAAGTTCCGCCAATGTCTAAATCAGCCTTAAAGTGAAACATGTGGTGATGGATGTTTCCAACGATGTAATCGGTAAGTTTGAAGCCATAGGGTCTTTCATTTTTAGAATAGTGAGACGCAAAAATATAACCTGGAGATGGGTTTAGAACAGAAATCATTAAAAAGAAGTTGGTAGTTTATCCATCGAAAATAAAAAGAATTAAGTAGCAAATGAATAACTTAATAGCCACTGATAAGATTCATGCGCATAAAGTGAATTAGGTCCCTAAATCATACTCGACCATTAAATAATACCGATATTATTCTGCTCCAGAAATAATTAAACATTTCATAGATACAGAAGATTGAATAGGTATAGATCTCTGATTTCTGATCCTTAGTCATTAATTTGACCAAAAAATATGAGAATTCCTAGGAGCTATTAAATTGAAATTTCTCTTTATTTAGAACTAGGTTAGGAACAAGAAATGCGTCAGCCTCACTGCAACTCAATAGAGATTACGGGATTATGATACTAATGCGAATTCCTCAAATTCATGAAACACAAAACAAAAACAAACAAACAAAAATCAGCAACAAATAAACAAAACAAAATATTATTTTTGTCTACCTGTGCTCATAACTCTGGTTTCAATAACACCATTTTGATGGAAAATAAAATCGAATACGTAATCGTAGTTATAGACAGTCAGCATGGTCCTTAGTGTTAGAACGGAGTCTAACATGCCGTTATAAAAACCACCTTCTGATGTTTGATAAGAGCTATGTCGACGAAGTGGGTAGCCATTGTTGTTTTCAAATAGGCAGAAAGCTCTGTCGACTTCTGCTGGATCGGACACGTACATCCCTGGCATTGTCTGTAGAATTGGTGAAAAGCGTATGATTAATTGTATCAATGCATATCGTGTGGTGTAATATGGATTTTGTTATTTATGAGGGAAATAATCAATGATTGTAGATTATGTCATAAAACAGCATAATTTGAAGCTTATCAAGATATGATCACTTGACATTGGTCAAGTTAGGATGTGTCTTCGCTCTCTACACCTCAGTATCAGCTGTTGATATTCAGTACTGGAACTCTTCATCTACTAGAAAATACATCATCTTATATCCTATTGTTTTAGCGTTTCCTTTCTTTCTCCTACATGTTCTGACCAGGGCAGTTAAATTGAAAAAACAAAAAACAAACAAACCGACAATAACAACCAAGACTACTTTTAAAAATATCTATATGCATGATTTTATGCCTGCAACCCAAAAGTAAAACCAAACTACAGAGTAGATAGTCGAAGGAATACATAATGTTTTGCTTGTACACATCGTTTATCTCTTCTTCGATGTCCAGTATTTTCATTAAGTAGTTTTGCATTATATTTGTTTTGTTTTTTTGTGAGTGGAAAGCAATCCAATTAGTAGCTTGGATATCGCCAAGTTCCGAGTTCTATTTCTACCAGAGGTATGATGTAGGTAGCACGTCTTGGAAAAGGCTCCTTGCAAGCTTTTTTCCACATTGTAATTGGACGTTGAATGAATACCCGACTTTAGGCAAAGATGTAAATGGAAGTTTAGTTTAACCATCTACGTGTCAGTAGGCCCACAAGGCACGAGTACGATTCTTCCACATTGGCCTGCCTCTTATTGTTAGCGTTCTTGATCTTTCCCAGGAAGGTCATCCCTCTTCATTCCCTTCCTTCTTCACTCTTTCCCAGGAAGGTCATCTCTCTTCATTCCTTTCCTTCTCCACTCTTTTCCAAGAAGGTCATCCCTCTTCATTCCTTTCCTTCTCCACTCTTTTCCAGGAAGGTCATTCCTCTTCATTCCTTTCCTTCTCAACTCTTTCCCAGGAAGGCAATCCATCTTCATTCCTTTCCTTCTCCAATACTTTCCACGAAGTCCATCCCTCTTCACTCCTTTCCTTCTCCACTCTTTTCCAGGAAGGCCATCCATCTTCATTCCTTACCTTCTCAACTCTTTCCCAGGAAGGCCATCCATCTTCATTCCTTTCCTTCTCAACTCTTTTCCAGAGAGGCCATCCAACTTTATTCCTTTCCTTCTCAACTCTCTTCCAGGAAGGCCATCCATCTTCAGTCATTTCCTTCTCCAATCTTTTCCAGGAAGGCCATCCATCTTCATTCATTTCCTTCTCCAATCTTTTCCAGAAAGGCCATCCATCTTCATTTCTTTCCTTCTCCACTCTTGTCCAGGAAGGCCATCCATCTTCATTCCTTTCCTTCTCCAATCTTTTCCAGGAAGGCCATCCATCTTCATTTCTTTCCTTCTCCACTCTTTTCCAGGAAGGCCATCCATCTTCATTCCTTTCCTTCTCAACTCTTTCCCAGGAAGGCCATCCATCTTCATTCCTTTCCTTCTCCACTCTTTTCCAGAAAGGCCATCCATCTTCATTCCTTTCCTTCTCAACTCATTTCCAGGAAGACCATCCCTCTTCATATTTTTTCCCTCTCCACCATCCTGCACCACGTTGTTTTTGTGCGTTTTCTTCCTCCTCTCCTTTCTTCTGATATCCAACCCAGGGCCACAACGTAGTCACTAGTTGGTTGGATGTTTCATAAGCTTGCGCCCTATCCATGGTCATCTTTTTATTCTCACCTCGCTACTTATTCTTTCTGCACCATCTATTTCCAGGAATCTCTTGTTGGTGACCTGTTGTTGCCATTGATGCAAATTGAAAGCGAATCTGATTAGTTTGCGCCATTCATCGGTCCCCTGGACTTGAGAAGGAGTTTTGGAAAGAAAGGAACTGTCAAGGAAATCGTGTTCTTAGTGGATTTTCAGAGAAGAAGTGCTTACTCTTTTCTAAAACCGAAATTAAAAAAAGTAAAAAGCGTTTTTATATAGCCTGTTCACACTAAATATACTCAATGCACTTTACAGAGTTTCCATGGCAGGCCATGGAAAATAAATCCTTCTCAACCCCCGGGATGTATACAGATGTGCGACCCAATGAAAGGCCCATTATTGTAGCATACGGACTAGGCTTTCTCTACCTATAATCAGGTACCCTTTATACACATGGGCACAGTGAGGAAATGCATGACATTGTAAAGAGTCTTTCCAAAGAACTCAACATCGCGCCCAATTGGGATTGGAACATGGAGCCTCTCGATCACCAGCCCAAATGTCCAATACTAGACCACGATGCCACACAATGCCACGAATAGAGTCTCATAGCTTACAACCTGATTCCACACATTCGAATGCTATCCATTGTGTGGGTAAAAGATAATTCACCTGATTCCATACCATCGAATGCCATCTATTGTGTGGGTAAAAGATAATTCACCTGATTCCATACCATCGAATGCCATCCATTGTGTGGGTAAAAGATAATTCACCTGATTCCATACCATCGAATGCCATCCATTGTGTGGGTAACAGATAATTCACCTGATTCCATACCATCGAATGCCATCCATTGTGTGGGTAACAGTTAATTCACCTGATCCCATACCATCGAATGCCATCCATTGTGTGGGTAACAGATAATTCACCTGATTCCATACCATCAAATGCCATCCATTGTGTGGGTAAAAAAAAATTCACCTGATTAATGAAGACAGCCGACTCCGGGCAATCTGCTCCAGGCACTAATGACCTTGAATGAATCCCCAGCAACACACCGGCATCCAGGTAGTCTGAGATACGCTGGTGAAGTGAGAAATAATAAAAGTCATTGAACGTTTACCATATCAGGTTAAGGGATAAATAGGCTGAATAACCTTTAAATGCCCTAATAGGCTGAATAACCTTGAAATGCCCCAATAGGCTGAATAACCTTTAAATTCCCTAATGAAGTCACTAAAAAAAAAAAAAAAAAAAAAAAAAAATGATAATAAGGGTAACAAATTTCCAATTATTAATCCCAGAAGGGAAATTTAAACGCGGTGTCTCTAAGGAGATTCGAACCCGACACTTTTTGCATGCGAGTCCAACGGCTTAACCAATCTGCCACCTTTCACGCCAGACGTAACAGAGTTAATAATATCAAATATCATAAATCAATCTGATGTCATGGAGCGTTCTTGTAAGAATTTATATTTTTCGAGCGCTTAGTCTGAAATGTCAGATGAAAACATTAAAGCAGTTTGATTATGGAAAGCACCAGCAACAGAATATTACCTTTAGACAACATAATATTACCTTTAGACAACAGAATATTACCTTTAGACAACAGAATATTACCTTTAGACAACAAAATATTACCTTTAGACAACAAAATATTACCTTTAGACAACAGAATATTACCTTTAGACAACAGAATATTACCTTTAGACAACAGAATATTACCTTTAGACAACAGAATATTACCTATAGACAACAGAATATTACCTTTAGACAACAGAATATTACCTTTAGACAACAGAATATTACCTTTAGACAACAAAATATTACATTTAGACAACATAATATTACTTTTAGATTAATGGGATACATAAAGTCGATACATTGTTATCAAAGACATGTAACCACACCGCAGAGTATGAATGAAATTAAAGAAAAAAAGTATATATCCTGAAATATATTTATTATTTAATAACTCAACGAGAATAAAAACAAGACAGGACAAATAGGACGCTTTGGTTTATAAACCGTTATCAATTAGTACAAGCACAAACAAAAATAATAGTGATAGGTTACTTGAGGTGAAGAGAGGTGAAAGATTTAAAAAAAATTATCTAGATCTATGAATGAACTAAGTTTATTTAGTTATAATATATTTTATTCCATTGATAAATGATACGTATTAAATTCAGTTTCAATAAATTTTAATAAAGAAGAAGAAAAAACAACAACAAAAAAACAACCCAACTTTTAATTCTGCGTCGCCATTCGCGTAGAATTCGCTAAAATATGTCATTATTCATCATTAAGATATATTATACATTAATTATGAGACACCATTATAACTTAGATTCCCGTAATGCAAACACATGACATTGAATGATAAATGAAATGAATTCAACCAAGTAAGACAAATTCAAATACATTATGGTGAACCGTTTAAAGATTGTGAAGAATAATGCAAATGTATCTCACGTGGTTTGGATTGAAGGCAGCGTAGAACACACAAATCTCTGAAAGAGCGAGCTCGTATGCAATTCTCTCATTTCCGTATCTGATGTCGTAAAGAGCTGGGCCATTGAAGGGAGATAACCGGAAGTTGAAACTCCAATTAAGATATTCCACCTGTTGGAAAGGGAGGTAATAATAGCTTTTAATAAAGCTACCAAGGCAATAGAGGTAGGCAGGCAAGCAGCAACAACAACAACAACAACAACAACAACAACAACAACAACAACAACAACATTAACAACCACAACAACATTAACAACCACAACAACATTAACAACCAGAACAACGCAAGTCTCGTGGTAGATCGTTACTTATTCATTGCAGATGCCTCGGCAAATCGTAGGCATACAGTTTAAAAAGTGGAATATCATGTGAATACACGAATATTGAAAACCACAAAGGTATTGTAGAATTGCACTTATCCTGCTCTAAGCTGAGGATCTGCAGGTTGTGGGTCTCATATTGCTTGCTGTAAACCCAATTTTCGGGTTGGTAGAACGAGTTTCCGGTGTACCCTGTCTGGTGATTACAAGAGGGATATCCTAAATCGTAAAATAACCAAATAATAGTAGTTTCTACAAAGCCCCTTCCATTGCACTCCGGTTGTGTATGGCAATAGGTCTAATAGTATGTTTAGGCCTAGTCTCTGCGAACCCGATAGCGCACTCACATGGAGCGCGTCATCAGGGAGTCTCAAGATAAGCTAAACGGCCGGTTCTCGGTCGGCTAGGAGAGGCTCGGAGTACCTTGCAGGTCTACCATAGGGACGTCAAACGAGCTCCAATACTTTTGAAGTACTTTCCATAGCAATAGTCTCCATTCGTAATACAATACATAGATACATAAATTTGTCTAATATTGGACGACCATATTGGTTTATAATATCATTTAATAATAATGATAATAATAATAATAATAATAATAATAATAATAATAATAATAATAATAATAATAATAATAATAATAAATAATGATATAGCCAATGACCTGCGGTTGTCAAAAAAAAAATCAAAAAAAATCAAAGAACAAAAACAATAACAAAAACAAAATAAAAGCAAAAACTAAAAACAAAACGAAACAACTTTGCACCAAACAAAATTCGATTCAACCATGTAACGCAGTCGACCGCCGTCGATGATAAGTGCTGCTGGAGTATTCAAGTGTTTGAATTGTGATGAACTCTAGGCCACTTCATACTGACGTCCCCAATTACCTCACCGTGAAGTACATAGGGCATAATATAATGTTGTAAATACGCCTTATATATAACCTCATATTTAATTTCAAATTGGATGTAATATTAAGTCACATTGTAGATAAGAAACACAATTCATTTTGTCAGACATGTTGGGGAAATGTAATTCATCACTATTAAAATATAAAGAACCTCTTCACGTTTTCTTCCTTATGTCATAACCAAGGCCTCGGATGTATAGTCTAAATGAGGCTGAGTTTTTCTCTAACACAATAAATTTGAGAAGGAAAAAAAAAATAATTTCCCATTCAATCGCACATGGACTACGCGCATTATTCGTCTACAATGTACACTTGTGTTATTTCGTTTTTCGCTGCATCGTGATCAAGAAGTAGACATTTTGGCTGGTGATCGAAAGATTCCAGGGTCGTGTCCCGGTTGGGCGAGGTGAAGTCCTTTAGAAAGGCTGTTCGCAAGCATTTCATCACCTAACTCAGGTGTAAAATGAGTACCTGGCTAAGAGGTAGTGTAAAATCTAGTAAGTATGCTAGAGAGAAGCACATTTTATCA
Organism: Aegires albopunctatus; assembly: GCA_032466395.1. Lineage (NCBI taxonomy): Eukaryota > Metazoa > Mollusca > Gastropoda > Nudibranchia > Aegiretidae > Aegires > Aegires albopunctatus. The sequence continues at coordinate 10,494 of JASKDV010191547.1, forward strand.
GGCCTAACCTCTGTATGCACCTCAGGGTGTTGATTTTGGAACGCAACGGCCTGCTAGGAAACCACTGAAAAGCGCATTGAACACATTTAGTGGAAACACGCTATATAAAAGCGCTCTTTTACTATTTAATTCGCTTCTACTAAAACCCAGTGGCGAAGCTAACCCATGTTTAGGGTGCTCTTTAGACCTTCAATTTTTAAATATATCTTTTAAATAAAACAATATTCTGCCTCGTTCTGCTTACTCGAAGAGGCCATCGTTAGCCATAGCAAAGACTGCGGCTACATCAAGCAATTGGCCTGGCTCCAAGGCTTCCACCAAGCAACGACACCTTTAAGCTCAGCAGAACTATTGAATAATCACGATTGGTACACGTCCAACTAATCACATTCATCGATACTATGGTATCCAATTGCAACCTTTGAAAAAAAAAAATTAGTATCAGTTGTTTAAAAAATGGGATCGTAGGCAATACAATAGCAATCTGAATGAATGAATGCATTCTCGACTGAATAGAAATACAGAAGGCGGATAAACGAAAATGGAAATGGTTATGATCTAGATCTAGCTGTCTTAAATATTTTGCTTTCACATGGACGTGGCTTTGGAGAAGGCACAGAGTTGAACGTTTTTTCCCCAATAATTCACTGATCGGTTCTTTAGATGATAAAGATTGGTCACTGCATTTCAATCCGCGGAATAGAAATGTAAACAAAACAATATTTAATAATTCAGAGCATCAGTTAAGTGTACTTTTTTGAAGTATAAGAATAATGAAGTACAAAATGCATCATATCGAACTGTGTCTCATCATACACCGGGTAGTCTTTGTGATATAAAATACCCTCGAATAAAGAGAGACATAGTGTTAACAACTGAAATTTGAAAATATAAAATACCCCCGAATAAAGATAGACATAGTGTTAACAATTGAAATTTGAAAGTATAAAATACCCTCGAATAAAGATAGACATAGATCTAACTACTTTGGGAGCTTTCACCGCATTTGGTTTTCTTCTCTCTCTCTCTCTCTCTCTCTC
>JASKDV010191558.1:0-11533 GCA_032466395.1 Aegires albopunctatus
GGGAAATTAAATCAAGAATGTTGATGTCTTTGGTTTTCTGGTAGCTTCAGTGGTTATCGAGTTTATTCGAAAAAACCAGGGGGCAACGCCCACCTTAAAGATTTATAGTTATAGATACAATCTCATTCAAGCTATATTTAGGTTGAGAGTGTGATAAAACTCAAAATACCTTCCTTTTGCTCTTTTGTTGCCTACCATCAGGATCTTTCCAAAATTGATTGAAAACGCCCAAATCAGTAATTCATCATACTCTGCCTTATCAAAAATTACACAAAAATGATGCTTATGCTCAAAATGAAATTAAATATAATCATCTTAAAATACTCAACAATATCTAGATCTATACAAAACCCAAAAATAAAGGATAGGCCAGCTTACCTCACTCTAATGAAAAGCAGTGTGTTATTACGAATTGTTTTTGTTTCAACGTAACTCGTAACTAAAAAGGAAACGAATCAAACAGTAGCACCACGTCAGTGGAAAGTCTTTCTACAACAGACAGCTTATGATTGGTTAAACATCTTACTTCCGTTGCGTGTTCTCTAGAGATAATAAAATGTCATCTTGCTTTTTAATCTTATAATGATAAGAAAGACTGATCGTATGTCAATCACTAACTTATACTATAATTAGCTTCCATGCTTGATTTGGTATGTAAAAATTTGTAGATAAAAAGCCGTATGGCCGCGATCATAGTGGCACAAAGTCCAGGCTTTTTCTGAAAAAAGAATGCCAGCAAAACGACCTGTCATGAGTGAATTTCCACCACAACACAGCTGGTATTACATTGGTCGAGACAAGTAAGAGTCTTTTCCAGAATAAAGTCTAAATTATTCTGCCATTATGGCTGCGCTAAACACTGTCATTGTCCTTGAATCTGAGCCAGGGAGGCAAACTTCTCTGAACTCAATTGAGTTTGTCAATGCAATCAAAAACCAATAATTTATTTAATGTATTTGAGCGAATGATCTAAAGTTTGTAGATTCCTTGACCTTGCCTGAAAATGCTCTCAATATGTGTGTGTGTGTTTGTGTGTGTGTGTGTATATATATGTGTGTGTGTGTGTGTGTTTGTGTGTATGTGTTATTGTGTGTGCGTGTGCGTGTGCGTGTGCAGATAAGGTGTAGTAATTCAATTCGTCAGTTTTTATCTTTTACCAAGATTGGTTGGTGAGTTGTTGCACAAACGTTTATCTAAAAAGTAGCCCCATAACGCAATAGCAAAAATAAATCATAATCAAAACAAAACAAAGCAAGAAAACCAGAAAAGAAGACTCATTCTATTCGTTGATTGATAGTTGGATGACGTGAACCAAATCTAGATTCTACAAATTGCGTACTAAATAAAAAATAAAAAAACATTAAAAAAAATAAAATGGAAAGCACAGGTCGAATACCCGCGACATCGTGGGAAAAAATGATGCTATATTAATTACTCTAGATGGACTTAATTAATTAATTTCGATCTCTTTTTTAGAGATTCGATGATTAAATGGGTCGAAAATTGCTTTCTCCTTCTTGGGCGAGGCGAATTGGCACCGTCGTAGGGGTGGCAGGTTCGTTCCCCAATGCAACACTAGATTTTATTCGTTTCTTTCCTCTAAAGATTCTTATATTGTGTCTCCAAGGTTTTTTTTTCATATTCTTAATGTATTAAAGATTATTTACATTAATTAAATGTATTATTATTGCTGATTAACTGTACCCAGTAAGTTAGATCTATAGTTTCCCTGAACAGAAACAATTTTATCAATTTGGTTTATAATTGTGCTCCTGCATTGTGTTTATATGCTACATACTCTGCTTCAATGTTGTTTAATAGCCTACATATGACCAACACACACTACGCAGATGTAATGGCAGATTGAACAAATCTGAGTCAATCTGCCATGTAATCACAACCTTACTGAGAGATCGCATTTGAAATTGTTCATTTAGGATGGCTGAAGGCTATTCATGTGGAGCGTTCAACCAGAAATAAAAACAAAACTTCTGGTTTGTAGATGACCTCCTGAAATCAAGCCATGTAAATGGTTTGTTTTGATTCTAAATTGGCCGCAGCACGTGAAAAGTCTTGAGCGATTGGAGGATCGTCTCAGAAGAGGTTGCAACCACAATGGTAGAATGATCCAGACTTTCCCTGGAAAGAATGTGTTGCATACTCAATCCGTCGTGGTTTAATCTCGCTCGCTGACATTGACACTTGGTGATCTCGTTAAAAGTAAAAAGACCTGTTCTAATTGAAATCCGTGCATCACATGACAGTATTTTGCTGCTATTCCTTTCCAGAAAATATCTTGACTATTCTGCCACTAAGAACGTGGTCATATAACTGAACAGTTCAAATCTGGCAATTTATCTGCGTAGTGTTTGGTGACCAATTACGAATGTTCTTCATTGATAAACGTCACAGATAACCCATAGGGTAATTAATTTTCGCTTGCTCCGCTTGCTACCTAGAACGGAACGGAAGCCTCTACTTCAAAAAGCGCAGCAGTCATAACAGAAGAGAAAACGAAAGTAGCATCCCATTAAGAGTTTTTGCTCTCTTTTAGACAGGAAAGCGAAAGCGTACAGAACGCGGTCTCAGACAGTGTCTCAGAGGGAGGTGTCATTGAGAAAAATAATAATATCAAAGATCACATTTTTTGATTCACGATAATCGAGCCATGCTTTTTAAAAGTAGGGGGCAGGTCCCTGCTCTGATGTCTAGTGTTTCATTATAAAAAAAATTGTTTTGAAATTTTCAAGTCACTATGTAGATCTGTAACGAAGCGCAAAAATTCAGGATGGGGAGCCCACAATGATCACTAATTAAAAAAAAAATAATAATAAAAGATTCATAAGTTGTCACGTCCTTTTGTACATTGTTTGCTGCCTTACGTTGGGTATTGCTGCTATTGTGATTTTGCTGTAAGCTTCAGTGAGGGAATTGAGTGGCCGTTTGGTTAACACAGTTCAAATAAAATAATACCAAGCAGCACTCATCGCTGATGGCAGTCGGCTGGGTGACTGTGGGCAAAATGTCTCAATAACCACAGATCAATGTGTTTTTGTTAAATCATTTTGTACCGCTTACCTCAGTCGACTGATCTATTAATGAATAACTGGTAATTAAGACAGTGTTTTCTGTGTCGAAATAACGTAATGAGGTTTCACTGGCTGCAATACGTATCCTATGTCTTTTGTGTCATTGTCAGCCAGGGCATTATGATAGTCATAATAAAGCGCCTTGAGCACGATAACGCTGTGGATATGATCCCAATCATTTTAAGAGCGACTTCTATTTTTACTTTACTTTTACATGAATAATAGTCAGAACAGCCCTTAGATGGACCCCACCTGGATCCAGAAAAGGGGGGCGGCCTTTGGAGATCTGGCGTCGTGGCGTCGAACGAGAGATGAGAAAGATGGGATGGTCCTGGGGACAGATTACCGAATTGGCAGCAGATAGAACAGAATGGTGTTCATTGTTTCGGTCCTTATGTGCTTCCCTGGCACGATGAGTCCTATATATATTTACATGAATGCGTCTTTTCTGAATTCTTAATTTAAGTTTAGTTCTCTCTTTCTTTGGACATAAATAGTTGTGTATTTCATGTTTAATATACCCATATTTATGATGGCGTATGTCACATTTGTCAATTCTTCTCTCTGTTTCAGAGTAATTAAAAGCCATCTATTCTAACAATACTCTCAGATATATTGGTTTACAGTTTACAGGTCTGACAGGTCATCCTTGACTTTAGAGAAAAGCTCTTAACCCTCGTGGTTTTTATTTAAGAAACTGCTCGAAAGATACTGCTTACTAAATCAAAGAAGGTGGTGTAATGATTTCATTGCAAACGCAATGACAAAATGTGCCTTTACTCATTTATCTAATACAATTTCATTGATTTGCCTTGAATTTGAACGTTGTTTCAAGGAACTGAGCTTACCCATAATCGAGCAAGAGATTTTAAAAGTTTTGACCTTTAATCTGTATAAGTAGGAAAATATAATCAATTAATCATCATATCATAAAAACACGGAAGAGAAGAAAAGAGCAGTTAATTTTGAACTTTAGAATATTCACATTTAATTGTTTGTCCATGATAATTATTCAGATGTATGAACAGATGCATTCAAAAATTTAAAGGAAGATAATTTAGCCATATAATTACCCTCTGTCGATAAACCACAATCAAATCAATGTTAGTAATTAATCACATATTATTTGCAATGGATGGTTATCGTTTCATTTTCTTTTTCTAAATATTGGAAACAGCAGATGTGCACATGTTATTTTCAATCTACATAAAGTGTTGAAATTGGTAAAATTCATATCACAACTGGTGGTACATGTATTATGAAATAAGCAATATCGTTAAATATCTCTGTCAAGAGGGGAAATGACAATTTTTAATCTCGGTGATAGGCTCAAGAAATGTTTGCGAATTCCATCTATCTTCCTTGGGAGGTTTCATTAAAAAAACTTGAATGTACAATGTAGGCAAATTTAGATGAAACAATATGATTTGCAATGATAGATGGACATTTATTTTTAAACCATCTCCGTGTTCAATGGAATCATTGATTAGAATCATATCTATGGTGGAAATCGTAATCTTATTAGTAAATGTTTTGAACCATCTCCGTGTTCAATGGAATCATTGATTAGAATCATATTTATGGTGGAAATCGTAATCGTATTAGTAAATTCTTTAAACCATCTCCGTGTTCAATGGAATCATTGATTAGAATCATATTTATAGTGGAAATCGTAATCTTATCAGTAAAAGGGAAAACATAAAATCAATATCCCTTCATAGTATTGTGTACACCCTGGTAGCATTTCTCGCGACTAATTCTATGAAATGTAAATGAACAAACGTTCTTATTTCATCAGTCATCTTTTCACGTAGCGAAACAAACTTCCACAGAAATTATTTATAGATCTAGCAGACTTCACTTCTAGAACAACCCAGTCAGCTTTACTGGAGATCATTAAAATACGTTATTCAACCCTATACGTTAAATTATCTCTAATGGCCAGGACTGTTAGCTATCACATCCGATAGGGGACCATATTAATTTTGTATCTTAAGATTAATCATGTCGTGTGGCTCCAGAGTCAATACTTGTTGTATAAAGGTTTTATCTGTTTGACAACATATCAATTTATTTATATTAATTCTAACAATAATATCGCTATTGAAATAAAGTCAACTATATATCTAGCAAATTTTACATAAAATCATTGACATGAAATCAGGAGACTTGAGTCGACTCCGAAACCGGACCGTATATCTAATCATCATTCAAAAGGTTAGAGGATTATTTATAAAAGATGAAATTTAAATATTTAAAAGTAAAAAACAACAACAACAAAACATCAGAGTCACTGGAAACAGAGATTCCTCTCCAATTCATTGGGATCGAAATCATAATGCTGGGAAGCTTATCTTATGCCCGTTTCTCTTTATATCTAAATTTTGTGTGAGGAAAACTTTTAAAGTTGAAGACGCTTCTTCACAAACCACGTTTTTTCTTTTTGTTCAATTAAATTGACAAACTCAATCATATTAAGTAATGCTGTCAGTTCGACTTTAAAAATCTGGTAATCACAAACCAATGGTAATCACAAACCAATGGTAATCACAAACCAATGGTAATCACAAACCAATTTAAGTGTGATATGCGGCTGTCCTTTATACAATAATATTTTCACGATGCTTAATTTTTGACGGTTATCTGCCCCATTATCTTAAGGTGTTAGGAATTTTAAAAAATTGCATATGAATGACAACCATTTTGAGAAGATGGCGAATTGAAAGATAGACCATTAGAAAATCTCGTTGCTCTGTGACTTTTACATGATTCATTTATAGGATTTTCATTGTTTGTTAATTGCGTTGCTTTATAAAATATAATAATTTCTAACCTTTGATCATCTAAAGGTATTCACTCTAATTGCATCAAGTTATGTAGCGCACCACGGCTCTTTGATCGTAATCATCATCATCATAATAATCATCAACAGCAGACGGAATGGTAGTTGTAGTCCTCATTTTCAATTTCCATTTTTCCAAATTCAACTCAACCTCTTAACATTTACATATTTTATAAATCCATTATCGTTTAACCTGATCTTCCTCGACCCGACATAAAGGAGGGCATGAAACCACTACCCCCCATGCCTGACATGCCCATAGATCTACCTCCCATCATTCCTCCCATGCCTCTCATACCCCCCATGCCCCCAAAGCCGGGCATACTCCCCATGCCTCTCATTCCCATCATGCCTCCCCTACCGCCCATGTTAGACATCCCGCCCATATTTCCCATGCCGCTCATTGATGGCATTCCGGGAAAGCCCATTCCCCCCATTCTAGACGACCCTCCTTGTCCCCTCATCATCATGCTAGTTAACGGATTTCTCATTCTACCAGGGAAACTATTGCCGTTGGACATTCCTGGCATTCCCATACGGGAATTACCAAAATTACGGGAATTACCCATCATAGAACTCATACTCGGGAAGCCAAAGGGCGAATTTCCGCCTCCATTGTTAAACATGTTATTGCGCCCCATCATGGTATTCATATTTGGATAGGCTCCCATGCCCATCGACCCACGAGAAGTGGATGGCAATCCTCCCATTCTATTCATCATGCTACCCATTGAGCCCATAGTCGAAGGGTTTGAACCAAATGATGGCATACCTCCCAAACCTCCTGATCCCATTCCCATTTGCCCGGGAAATCCCGATTGACCACCAATGAAACTTGAACTCATCATAGGATTTCTTCCATTTATTCCGGAATTTCCCATCATTGGGTTGTTCATTCCCATTTGGTTGCTGCCGAATCCACCCTGAGGTGGCATCGCTTGGCTGTTTTGGAAAGGGTTAGACTGGCTCATCATTGAAAGCTGTGATCCACCTCTTTGTTGGGATATCATCATCTGATTTGGAGGCCCCATTGGCATCTGACCTGAAAAGGGATTTGATGACGATGAAGATGAGCCCGCGCTGCTCGTTGATTGGCCTGGAATCGAAAATGGTCTAGATGAAAGTCTCTGTGAACCACTTGTCATTCCTTGAGCATTTTGAGCACCGAATGGCATTTGCTGTTGATTCATCATAGCAGGATTGAATGCTGATGAACCACCCCCAGCCCCTTGCATGCCCATTGGGTTCATTCTCATACCTTGTGTAGTCTGTCCCATCATTGGTTGACCAGGTATTGCGTTGAATTGCGACTGGCCTTGGCGTGGCATCATAGGGTTTACACCTCCTGGACGTTGCATCAACGGGTTGGCATTGCCAGGACGCTGCATCCTGGAATTGATGCCCGATGGGCCTCTGGCTCCTGTATCTCCACCAGGCATATTTCTAGGAGAAGCAGGATTGGCCATTTGCGGGGGCATGGCCCAGGCTGGTGTCTGACGAGACGATGCACGTGATTTGGAAGAAGATCCGCTTAGACCTAAAATGCCAAGTGGGTCATCCTTTGTATTTCTCTTAGTTCTGTCCAGGTATCCACCTGAAACATCCAGTACGTCTCTTGCTACTTTGGAAATTTGCTCATAGAAAGACCGTTTGACTCTAATGGAAGAAGATGGTGCACTGGCAGTGACTGTATCAGCTTGAGGATCTATTGTAATATCCACAACCTCTTCCACCTCATGAACAGGCTTTCGAATTTTAGGTGCGTCACCACCAATAGGGAACATTTTCTCACCGCCATCTTTTGGCATGGTCATGCTTGGAAGGTCATCTTTTGATGTTAATTGATCTCCAAGCTTAAAGTTAGAAACATTGTTATTGGTTACATCAATTTTTATTAAATGGCTGGTGTTATCCTTTGTAAGAAAGGATCCATTTGTCTTTGTAGTGCTAGAATTCGTTTCATCAACCATGAAAGTTCCATTAGTATCATTGATTTCAACATTCCAGTGAGTTTCATCCGTTCTATTCTCATTACCCAAATTTTCATTTGGGATATGATCAGGTTCTAACCCATTGATCCTTAAAATTTCATCAAAAGATATATTTTCTTCTTCCGAATCTTCGGTTATGGTATTCTCTTTATCTTTCTCCATTTGCAGTTGCATTTGTCTCCTCATCCATTCACCAATGCTGATAATGTGATCATCGTCTTTGTTTCTATGATTACCGTTATCTTTCTCTGCGACCGTGTTAATTAAATCTCGTTTGGAACTCTTCTCTCCCTTTTTGATTTTATTCCCTTTTGCAGTCCCTGTCTGGTTGTCCGGTATATTTATAATCCCAGAAGCTACAGCGTTAGTATTGATTACTGGATCTGGTATGCGACCATAATCCCCTGGAAGTAAATCCTCTGGTGCTGTTTCATGGTTGAAAGGCGAAAATGGATCATCCAGATCAATCTGAAAACCCAAGGTTTCTCGTTGAGGAAAGGCATTTTCAAATTGATTTAGACTGGCTTGAGAGTCATGGAGAATGGCCTGGTAGAGAGTCATCAAATCCAACGGTTCTTCACCTTCAAAGAGGAAAAAGAAAGCTTTCCATTATGTGTTAATAAGGGGAACTGATTTGACTAACAAAACGTCTATATTTTAGATTATAGAACTCAAATTCTCTATTCATTCATAACCTTGAAACCACCTATTGATATTTCCGTTACCACCTTTTAAAACATGATTACCGCAGAATTATCTATTTTGTTCATTCTATTTATTTGGATTATTTTGAGTACTTTGGATTTTATCAAATAATATAATCATGTCAAATGTTTACAGTAAGCCGCCAGTGTTGTTATCGCTTATTGCTGCTTTATTCCTCATCATTTCATCCCGCACTTAGTCGGGCTACTCTATTCAAGCTTTTGCAACTTTAAGTCTTCATGTTGAAAAATGACAGACATTAATATAGATCTGGAGTCTCAGCATGTTGCATCAAAATAAGGAGTTCAATTATAGTAGACACAAAATAATGATAAAACGTCAATGATATTATTTAATTATACCAGTTATATTAATATTGATACCATTTATTATAATTAGTATTATGCCATATCCTACCACTTTTCTGACTTGACAGCTCTTGAGACTCCATCATAAAAATATTACTGTGGTTGTGGACAATCCAAACCCTGAAAAACGGGATTGAAACGTATATGTGAAATTGAATTACAACTAATATCAGTAGAACAAACGGTCTATAATTATTTAAAGAGACTAAGGTGACAGACTGATGCAGAAAAAAGTATCGAAAAAAAGTGTATCTGCAAACTTAGTCTGTCGTAATATACTTTGCTCACTGATATTGAGTGGACCTGGAAAAAGTAATATGAGATCCCGTGGGCAAACTTCATGAAAATTATGGTAGATCGTGTTACAGGTCATGTAATTATAAAGAATTTTCTAGATTAGATTACCACTATGGTTGTGGCCTAATGCTTTTTTTCTAGGGAATAGCGTATCTTGGATAAGTTACTGATAAACCTGATGACTGTTGTTATCGATATTAAAGTAGTATTTGAAGTAGTAAAGGAGTATTTGTTTATTCCCATTATCAACACACTGTGGGTTTATATCAAAGTGATTCTTATACAATTGAATTGAATGTAATTATCATTTTAGCTCAACTGCATCAGGATCGGGAAATCATCAGCATGGATGGTTCATATTGCTTTATGGTCCAATCGAATTCTTATTAAACGACTAGCAGGAAATGCTTGTAATACAACTTTCTGTTCCTTGTATGCCCTTCGTTTAGTTGTACATGTGTATTAGCATAATTTGCTTAAAAACCTGATAAGGGAGATAAATAATGTACTCGTTAATGGAGATTCTGAGGAGAGTTATACAGTCGCGTAGTTAATGACTATAAAAGTATCTTCAAAAATCTTGTTTTAACCCAAGAAGCGCATGACGTTTAGTAAATTAATCCACTCACTGAGCAGCAACAAATTGCAAGTCATCACATCTTATTCGATACATATTTATCTCTTTAAAGACATTTCAAGGTGTGTATTATTATATTGCAATGTTTGATGTAAGGGAAACAATAAGTCGCATCCTCGGGAATAATTTCAATGTACAGCTATTAGATACTATCTTTACCTGAACTTCACAGCTCTATGGTTAAATCCGTCAGGACGCCATGTTAATGTGACATTTTTTCTTTCACGCTTGGCGCTTTTGTGGACGGCGAAATGTCCTTCTACGTTGTGTCTCATTATGTCTTTGCAAGTACCGGTTGCAACTTCCTCGTCTTTACCCTCAAAGAGGCCAACCACCTCACCGATGCTGTCCAATGCATATATGCTGAAGCCAGTCACGTGATACGAAGAATTGGCTCTTGCAGACAACGTCACTGGAATAAGGAAGGACATGTTTAACGTGAAGTAATTAATTTCCATATTGTCAGAATTAGTGGTGATTTTTGCAATTTGTATTAAGCTAAATGATTGTGTATGTGCATCTCAAAAGAACTTGATATCAGATCCGCCTACACTATTGTTGGCTCTTTCCGCCTTGACAGACGATCTGGCAGCCTGTTTCGCTACGCATGGGCAATTTGGTTTCAGGGAGTTTGACTACCAGGCTTCCTTCTCCTTAAATATTGACTTTAACTGCTATTTATGGGGAGAGACAACGGCAATACGACTGAAGAAGAAGTCGTTTTGTAGGGGTCTTACTCTAAACTAGACCATGGTTGGAATCGAATTTGGCCAGGGTGCCAAATAAATACCAGAATTTCTTGAGACCTTATAGTCAAGGGACGTATTGATATGAAGGTCCATTGCTTAATTAGATGGACATGATGACCACTGCCATATCAAACACACGGGATTTGCATTTCGTAGAATCAGGCAAAACAATTCGTTCCTGAGATATGATTAAGCTTCGTCTAATGAATGTATTATTATGTACTATAAAGATCGATTTAGAGATAACCGGAAAGTGAGGCGTGTAAGTGAGAAGAGTCCTATGGCTACCAGGCGACAATGATATCAATGTTTCAATTAAGAGACATCCAAATCTATATAAATAAGAAGGGACCAAAACTCACCATTGACCCCATCCAACCAATATGTCGTATCAGACACATCCAAAGAGTAAAAGAGATGACCATCGTTTCTTGTTTTACACCGACCTCCACATTCGGGACTCAAGTGTATAGGGGCTCTCTTAGCCACTGGTCTAGGGAAGGATAACAAATAGTGGTTATTGAGAAAAAGAGAAGGGTTGATATTTTTCATTGGATCTATTGAGTTAAAAAGGATATGCCAAACTTTCACTGAAGGAGTGTAAAGGCAACATAAGAAATACAAAATCAATTCCGAGAGCAATCTAAAATGGTTATTTTTAAGGATGATAATCGTCAATATTTCGAAGCGTAGCACAACATTGTTGTTGTTGTCATTTTCTCATTGAATTTTTCACATTGAATAGGATTCTTCCAATATTACAAAGACTAGCTTAGACATTCTCCCTCTCTCTCTCTCTCTCTCTCTCTCTCTCTCTCTCTCTCTCTCTCTCTCTCTCTCTCTCTCTCTCTCTCT
>JASKDV010191569.1:0-10000 GCA_032466395.1 Aegires albopunctatus
TGATAGATTTATAAGGTAGCTGTGCCGATGAAATTTTGTAATATGCTTTTATTTTAATGTTTTTACATCGGCATAGCACAGTTTATTCAAAATGGAAGTGCAGGCTTGAGCGGGCTTATAGAAGTTATGACCTGCTCTCTTGTACGTCCACTGAGGAACACCAGAGTAGATTTTAACTGTCTCCTGGTCGACCTAGTACCTACCTACCACCTGTTATAAAATCTGACGAATTGAATAAACTACCTTATTATTATAGAATCTGACGAATTGATGAATAAACTACCTTGCTGTTGTATGGAAACTGAACCAGCCTTGTCCACCTGTTTTAATTAATTGACCAGCTCACCATCTATACGCATCTCATGGCATACCGAACAGTCAGACTTTAGTGAGTAACTGATCAATTCTGTTTTCTTCTTGTCCTTTTCTACCCCTTCGGTCACGCCATCGTAAGATCTTTACAGTCCTTTTAAGTGCTACCATACCGAGGTACTCTATCGTGTCTACCCTTTATCTTTGTTCAAAACTTGAACACAGTCCTTTTTAGGACTAGCCCGAATTCTTCTTCTTCCTCCCGGATCAGTTACAAACCTCAAATCAGGCGAATCTGGTGTGCCATGTGAAGCGTCATCACTAACCCATCTGTTCAATCATCACATTAATGAGAAAAAATAGAAAACACAAAAGTTTATCTTGGAATTTCTTTGTTATCAAAAGTTGGTTTTATTTATATTAATTCCCCCTTTTTTTTTCCACAGGTAGAAAAGACATCATATGGTTTCATGAGCATAAGTTCCGATGTCAATCTTGATGTACTAAATGAATGTTTTGAGCTGATCCCATTCAATGGGTTGAGAAAGCCACATCCAGATGACACCATTAAACCACCTGTCACTCCTCCTGCCACACCATCCTCAATTGGAAGACAGACTGTTGGTCAGAATTTAATATTTTTATAACAAATTCAAAAATAATGTGAATTGAATATTTAAATACCGGTATATGTGATTAGCCTAATAAATGGCAGAACCACATTAAGTTAAGAGGAAATCACTCTTAAAAGACCGGGATAGGGGTGAGGGAGGAGGCAGAAAGGGAAGTGTGGTGGAGGAGAGTTCACATCAAAGTTACTTATCAACCGTCTTTCTGAAATATGATTGGTGTGAAATGATAATTTCCCTTATTCTAAACAATGGAAAGAAATTTCCCCTTCTGTCGGGTAGTCTGTCACTGTCAGTTTTTGATTCTGTGAATGAGTCGCTGTGTTTATGTGTGATTAAACCTAATCTTATCTTATGTTTGAACTTAATTTTCTTTGTTTTGCCTCACCATCTAACCTGGTTCTTAGACGGGGTTTGTGAAACCGTGTGGGTTCTTAAGGGGATAATTTATAAAGGGAAAAGCAATGTCTTAACGAAGTAACTTGTTCTTAGGCAAATAGGGTTCTAAGGCAAAGATCACTGTATATGTGTGGTAGTATGAGTAAACCCTCAAGAAATGGCAACTATTGGAAATTTATCTTTGCATCTTATCTTAATTTATAATTGATTTTTATTTGAAGGCTTTATTGGATCCAAAGTTATATAACTTCCATCTGCCCTTTTGTGAAATTTATATTTTGAGAAAATCGTGTTTAATGTTTTTTATCCTGATTCTCGCTTCAACAATACAATCTAAAAAGTAGATGAGCCAATACAGTATCCTATACCTCAAGATATTTCTTACAAACAATTGACAAGACAATAGAGGTTAGAAATAAGCATACTTAAAGAGATATTTCAAAGATTTCAGCTTTCACTTGCAAATAAAATTAGTTAATTCCATGGCTGCTGCCATATCTTCTTCTTCTTCTTCCAGTAATTCAGCGGTAATTAATTTGACCATTACTAACATTTAAGGAGTATTTTTCTATATACTTTGAAAGACCATGGTAGAAATTGAAAATTTGCCAGGGTTGCGGGTGAAATGGCCTGCTCTTATCGATTTCCAACCACCAAGGGTTCTTTTACATGTGCAAAGGCACATGGGACCTCCGAATTTATCGTCCATCTCTGATAGGACTAGGCACTTATATCCTGCCTACCACAGGATAAGGGAACAAAAGAAATTTGAAAAATCGGTTTTCAAACCGGGATTTGAACTCAAGTCAAGTGCGAAACCACGACCATTTTGGCTTCGTAGGCCCGTAACCTGCTGAGCTATCCACTCCATATCTGAGCTGAGTTCCGTATCCTCATCTTGATGCAGCCTTTGCACTCTTGTGGATGTGGCAAGTCAGATGTGGCTGTGTGGTCTTGATTGTATCTAAATCTTTGGATACTTCATGAGAGGAAAACATAAACCAAACAAAAACATATGTAAAATATAGTTTAGGGCCTTTTGTGTTACAAAATCTACATCTAGATTATAGATCTAATATCACCAGATATCCATATGTAGATCTAGGTATAAAAGAATGGTTTAAAACAAGTATAACCTAAATCATACTTAATTGTGAAAACAGTTGAAAACAAACTAGATCTACATCCAGATAACAAGACCTAATCTAGAAGATTGATCAATTATATTTCTAGATATAAAATATCCCTGTTTTAGTCAAGATGGATATAGGTCTAGAAACATACCAGATCACGTAGGTTTAGATCTAGGCCTAGTTATGAACTTAAGATGCATAGGCCTATAATGTGGATTTAGATTTATTATGCCTTTACTACATCGTAGCTAGTCTCTTTTCATCAGCATGGTCTTTAACTTGAAACATAAGAAAACGGAACATAAGATTCATTGCATGGGTTGTTTGTTTGTTTTTTTAGAACGTCATGAATATCTTCATCATCACTGCTGGAATTGTGTGTTTGTGTATTGGGCCTAACAGGCAGCTGTGGCTCTGCTATTTGTACAATTTCTTACTAGATACATTTCATGATCCTTTCGTATTTTAAAAATTTACTTGTTCGTATTGTGTTTAATATGATTTTTGATGTTTTAGTGATTTTAATTTACATCTTAATGTGATATTTTTGAAGTCTTTGAAATGAATTTTTACGATCGCACCATTTTAAATGAAATTTTTAGCTCCATGATGAATTCAGCATTATGTTCACCTTCTTTTTACAAACCCCGAGGCAGATGCGCTGGCCGGAGAAAGCAGCGGTCAATTGAAACTCTTGACAATTATCAACCGCCTAAAAAATTCATTCAAAACCCTTGCCTACCTTAACTGTTGTTAAAACATTGTCACACAAGCATCAGAGCAAGGAGTTACACAGAACAGGCTTCTGGTAGTTAGGCCTAGAAGCAGGTCATATCAATATATTGATCTAGACCTATCTCATCGTCACTGTCCCACTAAAAGTGGAACGTCCAATGTCTCAGTAATCCCACAATGATTGTATTTTTATTGATATATTTATTGATATTAACTGCTTAAATAAGACATGTTAAATTGACTATTTTAAGTAATGGAATAAAGATTCAGAAAGTTACAAATCATGTAAATCAACAATCAGGGAATTGATCCAACCTATGTCACTTTAGAAGCAGGGACAATGATTGTACTTTGACAATATATCTGGTCATACATTGTGTCGGATCACTGTGATTTTGGGGGATGTGGGGTTTGGGGTTCAAAATATTCAGACTCTAAATCGTCTGTAGATCCAGATCTAGATCTAATTTACAAATTAATGGAACATAAAGAATTAGCAAATAAGGAATAGATCTAAAAGCATATTCAATAATGGATAAAAATCAAGTTAGAAATGTTTTCTGTTTTGCATGTAGATCTAGATTGTATTATAAAGGTAAACACATCGAGAAAAATACCAAAAGCTAATTTTTACCCTTTTGTTGAATTTGAATGGGTTATGTCGAATTTGAATGCGCTATGTCAAATTTAAATGCGATATGTTGAATTTGAATTTGCTATGTCAAATTTGAATGCTCAATTTGAATTTGATCACGAAAAGGTGTATAACAAAGCCGATTATGAAGCATTGGAATATGAAATGTCTCTTGATTGGCCAACATCACTTGACAGTAAAGATAACAATGAAGCCTATGACATTTTCTCAAAAAAGCTGATTAGGTCCATGGTATAATAATTCCTTTGCAAGGAGATAACACGAAAGAAAACCCCCATTAGAATCCCTAACCATTGAATGCATCAAAGTCAAGCATAGACTATGGAAGAGATACATGGATACGCGAGATTCTGAAAAATACAGGAAGTACTGCAAAGTAAGAAACAAGCTTGAAAATATGATTGACAATGACAAGGATCGTAAAGTACATGAAAAGAAAATTGCAGAAGCAGCAAAAAGCAATAGCAAAAACTTTTGGAAGTATGTTAATTCGAAAAGGAAAGTGAAATAAAAAATATCTGAACTCCAAACCAAAATCTATGGCATACAAGTTATAGCCTATACTGATAAACAAAAGGCAGATGTGTTAGAAATGTTTTCAGCAGTCTATTTACGCAAGAAGAGAAAAGGGACATCACTTCTTATTTATATAACTTTCAGAAATGCCATCAAAAAATGAAAAGTTTAAGGAAGACGATGTAAAAAGCCTGCTAACAAGTCTCAATACAACTAAGTCACAAGGCCCTGATCAATTTCTCCCTGCTGTAATATAGGAATTGGCTGAGATTATTCATATGCCACTGTGCATTATTTTCAACATGTCCTTGGAATCAAGAATATTCCCAGATGTTTGGAAGGAAGGTCAGATCCCTCCATTTTTTAAGAAAGGATATAAAAAGTCACCATCAAATTATAGTCAGTCTCACCAGTGTCATCTGCAAGATCATGGAAAAACTGATAAGGAAAAGGATTGTATCACACATGGACAAAAAAAATCTTTTCAGCGACAAACAATAGGGCTTTATAAATGGCAGGCTAACAACTCTGCAACTTCTCAAAGTGCTTGACCAAACTGCAACATTAGATGATAAAGGTAAAATGTTCATGGATTTCATGAGAGCATTTGACAAAGTGCCCTATAAATGGCTTATGTACAAATTGGCAGCTTATAACCTGAGCCCAAAGATCCTCAAATTGATTGAGAATTTTCTCAGTAACCGGAAGCAGAGAGTACCGGTATGTGTAAATGGCAGCTTCTCCAAATGGCACTCTGTCACTAGTGGCATCCTTCAGGATTCAGAGTTGGGTCAAATCTTATTCGTGATTTTCATAAATAATCTGCCTAAGTCTGCCCAATAGAAAATGTTTCTCTTCAATGATGACACAAAGATTTAAAGAAGAATAGACAGTCAAAGGGATGTTGACATTGTGCAGAGTGATCTTGGCTGCCTATTTGATTGGAGTAAATATTGGCTGAAAAATGTAAGACCTTTAAAAGCTGACGTGGTACAATATACTATCATGAAATGAGATCCTCACACAATGAAAAATTATGATGGATCAAGATCAGAACTAGAAACCGTGAGTGAAGAAAAGGACCTTTGAGTTATAATTGATAGACATCTTGTCTTTGGAAAGCATATTCAAATGCAAGTTAACAAAGCCAATCAAATCCTTGGAATTATCAAAAGAGCATTCAAAGGTTAACCTTTGAAATATGCCAGCAGTGCTTAGGCACCATACAAAAAAAAGGTATGATAAATCTAAATACGTTTAATATCATTGATACATCTTACAGAAGGTAAAATATACACATGTAATACCTTTGATACATATTACAGATGGTATAATATACAGGCTACATTAAATACCATGATATTATTAAAAGCTAGATCTAGATAGAGATAGATCTAGGTCAATCTGTAATAATTAGATTATATACTGATAGGCATAAGAAAGTATCCACAAGTAGCCTGCACAACTTCCGCCGACAGACAGAATGTGTGAAGAAGTGTTACATGTAATGTTGTGATGATTTTTGCTGTAATCTATGCATCTACCTTAATTGCATTTAACATTTGCCTTTTGTGTGGATCAATTGTGAAGTTTTTATTTGATTTTTGACGGGATTTATTTCCATCTTGTCTGAATTGTTCTCCGCCGACCCAAAAAAAATTTGGATTAAGGAGGTCGAGATGGTTAAAATTAAGATTAACCGGTCATTTTATATAGAAAAATTTCAGTTGTTTACAAAAGTTTTGGAATAACCGGGAATTTGGATTAACCAAATTTGGAATAACCAGGTTGGACTATATATTACATATTATAAGATAGCTTAAATCAATTATTTTAACTCGAAAATGGATCATAGTAAGAGTTTATATTATGAGAAATATTTATAAAGAGATTTTGAAATTAAGAAGGACATTATAAACCTAAGGCAAATTAACTCGAACGTAACACTTATCTAAATCATGAATCAGAATTACAAGAAGAGTAAAAGAAATTTACCAAATCAATTAAAGGACATAAGATATAAGGGATATTATATTTTTAATGAAATTACCTTGACTCATGAAAAGACTTAACGCTATAATGTGTATCCAGAATAAAAATTATAGTTTCTTCGGTGAATAATGATGAAATGAGCACTGAAGCTAGGTTTGACGGTCCGATATCACTCGTGAGCTGAGTTCAGATGTGATGCTCACAGTGAACAGTATTATCAAAGAAATTATTGGTGAAATCACATGGGATTTCACGATTGCTAAACATAACAGTGATGATGATGATAGCAATAATGATCATAATCTGTATGCATATTATATTATAAAAATAAACCCATATTAACTCATTCAGTGCTGAGCCCAATCTCAGTGAACGCCCACAATATACTGAGCAGCAATGTTCCTATGGTGAGGAGAAGTTTGCTATATTTGGATAAAAAATCATTAAAATAACATTTCAATTCCTGGTATCAATGACAAGAGAAAGAAAGTACAAGCCTACCCAGGGTGCCTATTGCTAACTTTATCTTTGTTGGATAGGATGAAAATGTATATTTTTGGATAGAGCACAGTCAAATTCACATGCGAGACTACTCGTCAGTAGTAAATGGTCAGGGCATATGGCCAGTGAGAAAACTCGTCAATAGCACTGAATGAGTTAATTGTCAACTAATTTTTTAAAATCTGCAGCACCTTGAGTCACCATATTTGGCATCATTTAGTAAAATGCCATTTTTTTTTTTTTTAAATTAAACTAATTAATAATTCATTTTGTTTTACATGCACTATGCATGCTATAAATGGGGGAAAATCACATCAATAATTTGCTTTGTAGCAAATTGTGAATGATTTTTTTTTTTTAATTTAATGTCTTGTAAACAAACAATCAATCTCAGAATGAAAATAGATTTGACAATTTTTTCATTTGTGATATCAGATGAGACAGAAGAGGACAAGGCTTCTGTTACATCCAGAGATGCTAAAGAGGATGAAGATGGCGGCAAGGAGGCATCTACTGTGGAAGATATTCTACCAGAGAGCAGTCCCAAGAGCAGTAAGCACAGTTCAAGAGGTATATTTTTTTCATTTGTTACAATAATGCAAAATGAATCTTTGATTGAAGATAATAGGAAAGAAAAAGAAAGAAGCCAAAGGACAAGCTCTAGAACAACCACGGAGCAAGTGGAAAAATACATTAGTAAAATCCCTGTATTTATCAAGTTACATGAAATTCATAAAAGCGTTCTCCTTGGAACTGCTGATATGCTGAGGAAAAGACAATCCTGCAAATGAACCATCATACCCTTATGAAAGCTTTAAGATCACAGGATGAACTCCGCTTTATGAGTTAATAAAGCAAAATACCAAAGGATCAATAGTAGTAGTAGTAGTAGTAGTAATGATAATAATAATCTAAATATTATCGTGATCTCAATATTACATTAATAAGTTTTATTCGAAGATATAATTTTCCATTGAACTATGTTTTCCCCGTGCAATTTCCCTGTGCAACAGTGTCATTTGACCTGATTGCCGGCTGGTTTTCGAGTCAGTCAAAAAGTTACCATAATGGACTAAACAATACCTTTACTACCTCCATAGAAGTTTCGCTTTAGTTCACACAAATTCTTGCAGGCCTACACAAAGATGTAATATTAAGATTATTCATAATCCCGCTCAAAAATGTTAGAAGTTGCGATGAGGAGATTAGATTATGTATGGTATAAAGATATATCAAGAACTTTACTGTTTTCTTATGTATGAAGCTACATTTTATGATGGAACTGTGTTAGATTATTCATAATCCCGCGTAAAAATGTTTGAAGTTGCGATGAGGAGATTAGAATATGTATGGTATAAAGATATTTCAAGAACTTCACTGTTTTCTTATGCATGAAGCTACATTTTATGATGGAACTGTGAATTGCTGACTAGATGATATTTACCTATTTATCATGGCTGGAGCTACATGTCAAGCATTAAATTGCGATTGTGATGGATCATCTATATTTTACATTGTGACCTATATAAACCTTTCCAGCTGACATAAAACTATCCTGACTTGGAGTCTTTCATTTCACCTCTTGTCATTATTTGCAGTCGAATATTATCTCTTCCACCACTACCACATCAGAGCTATTGATATCCTATACCGCAATATCCCTATATATAACAAGGAATAATGGAATAAGTGATAATCAAATCAAATATCCTATATTGCAATCTTGCAATATGTAAGGCAATACCATAAAGCACCAATATCTTGCGATATGGAGACAACCTTTGAACTAATACTACATAATCATCATAATTATGATGATCTTATTCTCTTCAACCATACAGATATCATTACATGGAGGGCACAGCAACTTTTACAGATGATTTGCTACCCTAGCGGGATTCCAAATTACGATGATGATAATAATTATTATCATTATAATAATAACAATAATAATAATAATAATAATGATACGGTGCAAGCCAGTTATCGGGATGCTACTTAATCATGGCCGCTGCTTAATTGGGAAGATTGGCACGGGATAGAATTTGTTACTATATAATTTTTACTGGATAATCAGGAAAGACGCCTCTTGATTGGGACAAAAATATCACATCTGTCCCAACATCTGGTGAATTCATAATCGTCAATTGTTTTCCAACGAGACAGATCACACCTCTGGCCATGTTAACATGAAACATGAGTAGGGAAAGCAGAGATTATATTAGTTACCTGTCAACGTTGTTCACTGTCCAGCTCATGTAGACACCTGGCATTGATAGGTTGAAATGAAGCTTGGTGACCGATCTTGAGAATAGGAATTAAGTCAAAAGCCAAAGCCTACGTAATGAGAATGAGGCAGTGAAGTTTTGAATCAATGGATTGAAAGTGTGGCGCATGTGCAGTGCATAAATTTCACACATGACTGTTTATCTGATTCCGAACGTAATTCTAAACATAACTGATTCTGATTCTCTAAATCAAAATCCGGCTGGACCATGCACTAAAGAATATTGTTGTTTAAGCAAGTATGCCAATTTTGGTGTCTGTAGGTACTCTTGTCTTTCTTCAAAGTTTCAATCCAATGTTGGCCTTATTTTTATTATGACATTTATTATTATTATTATTATTGACAGGAATTAAGTTTTGTATAAACAAGTCATAGTTCACTTTACGGTCAAATTTCATATTACCATTTATGCATCATACCATTTAAATTGTTTGGCACTTAATTTTAGAATGTTCTGCCACCTGTGTTTAAATGGTGATTACAATTCTATGCATGGTCCATGATATTGTATGAATTGTAACTCGGAATCTATCGTGTTAAGCTGGATGTTATTTTAGTCACTGTGTATCATCGATCAAGCAGATTGTTTTACAGTCTCGTAGAACTACCTTCTTTTATATCGAGACATCCATATCTATACAACCGTACTCCGAAGGATGATATGACACACTCACTATCTGTGACGACAGAGCATTTCTTTTAACGTCAGGAATTAAAAACCTTCTAATGTACCCATAATAAGAACGAGAACGATCCACATAATCTATATATATTATATTGACCGCCCAGATCCAGGGGCATATAGCGTAAGAAGCACGAAAGCTATAGATCCTCTGCCAAG
>JASKDV010191580.1:0-11531 GCA_032466395.1 Aegires albopunctatus
AGCTTCAGTGGTTATCGAGTTTATTCGAAAAAACCCAGGGGGCAACGCCCACCGTAAGAATTTATAGATTAAGATATTTGCATTGCACCTAAAACACGCGTAGCATTGAAATTCTATGTTTCTTAAAGATATTGAATAGATATCGAGAGAGAAGGGGAGAGAGAGAGAGAGAGAGAGAGAGAGAGAGAGAGACAGAGAGACAGAGAGAGAGAGAGAGAGAGAAAGAGAGAGAGAGAGAGAGACAGAGACAGAGAGACAGAGAGAGAGAGAGAGAGGGTGACACACACAGAGAGGGAGGAAGGACTGCATAGTAATATCATCAACAATCACTGGTTTTCTCATAATGTTATTACTTATATTGTTGCTTTTATTATTGTGAGAATGCTTGTAGGTGATTACCTACTGTGGGTCATTCTACCTTATTTTTTTTTTTGCCCATTGTTGCAATAAGTAATATTCAAATACGATTGTATTAAATGACCCCAATGAAGAAAGGCATGACAAGATAATAATATGAAGGAAAGAATAATGAAAGAAAAATAGTTAGTGATGCAGGGGGTATCATGGTATGGAACCTGCAACCTCTGCCACTAGACTGCATGGTACCTCATTGCTTTGCACAAGTAGGGAAAATATTCTTAGATTAGGCTCAATTGTCATGTTGATGACGGACGTACCGCTATCAGTTTGTATTATTTGTCACAAGACAATACATGCACTCTTTTTTTACTTGCAGGTCAGAGGTGTTCCCAATGGCATGGGCAGTGCCTTGAATATGGGACATCCAATGGGAGGATACCCACATGATGTGAGTTGTCATATTTTCCTGATTTTCATTTATTATAGCGTCTTTATAATGCACCATAGGTCACCAACTCTCAACAGTTGCTTGGGTGACACCAGAGATGTGTCGGAACGGTGACCTGATGCTGCTCTCAAGACTTGAACATTTAGGTTTTCTCTTTCTGGTGTTTCTGTAGCGTTGCATTTTGTAAATGGTGGGTTGCTGACCTAACGCAAAACCCTCTGCCATTATTTACATTTAGATAATAATATCAGGGTGGATTTCATTCAAGAATGGTCTCACAATTCTTTGAATAAGTTCTGTTTTGTTTGTTTTTATCAATTTTAATTTAAAATAACTTTTATCTATTCCAATAAAAGGCAATAAAATCAAATTTAGAAATTTAGAAATCAACTCTTTTTAACGGAAATATATGCCTTTCACTTGATTGTCTTCAACTTTTGCCATTTGTGATTACAACATACAAATTAAACAAAACCTGTATCTGATTCTATTTTTCATTTTTACCCACCACAGGGTAGCTATATTCAGCCTGGCTTAGGACCCATGTCATTCCGACCTTTGAAGGACGGCCATGATTTGTTAGGAGAAACCAGCTTAGCCACAGCCAGTCCCCAGGCTAATAAACCTGAATCCAAGAAGCACCCTAGCTTACCCAAAGAGGTAATGTCTGGAATTTAATAATAAATTATCTATTTTATAATGTCATTGAATATAACTTATATGTCTATTGAAACACCTTTGTTAGAAAAAGAGGTCTTCTTACTAGTCCGGTCAGTTCCCAAAATTGAGAAAAGTTAAACAATGCTCAATGAATTTTTTTTCAATTTATATTTTAATACAATCCAAAATTGAATGATGGTTATGGAGAAAGAAGAGCCTCTCTGTCATGCATTTGGAGGATGTCACTGCCATTGTGCTTTACTTAGACCTGTTTGATGTCATTATTTCTTTTTTTTAAATCCATTTGAAAATTAGGTTTTTCTTAAAGTGAATGATGCAGAGGGTGGACAGATTAAACAAGATTTGTAATGTAACACTAAAACAGCCTGCAAGCATCTTGGTTCTTCTGATGGAAGACTAATGGCCATGTGTTCATGTTTATCTTTTTTATTTCTCAAAATCTCTTGCTATCACTTGTTGGCATCAACTGCTAAATTTGTCTTTCATTTTCGTTATTGTATTTGGTTGTTATTGTGGCAGAGAATAATAATAATAATTTTTTTTTAAGGGCCAACAAATATTGCGTCCCCATCTTCAAAACAGCTTTTTTTCTTCCCGCCTTTGATAAATGAGTTGGCATAGGAGAATCCTTTGGAAGTCGCTCAGCTTACTTTCAAGATATGGGCTTATAGAATAGTTTTTTGGTTATTTTAACAAAGAAAATTGGATTATTTTTTCCCTCGCTTGTATATCAGGTCAACATCTTATGTTAATTATGCTGAGATATTTTTTCTGAAATTTTAAGTCTAAATTCCTTGAGAAGCTGAGTCACTACCATGGCCCACCAAATTTTAGATGCTCTTTTCTTAGTTTTGCATTTTGCTGACTAGGTAGATTAAAAAAGTCATATTTCTGCAACCATTTATGATATCAACATGAAGTAAAAAGCAAAATACTCAGAATTAATTGTTGGAATAAATACACCATCTTGGATTTTAGCAATGTGAAGGGTTTTCCTGTGCCACCACATGAATTGCTTAAAACAAGTACAGCATTTTGTTTTAGATTCAATGGACAGCACGTGACAAAATGGTTATTTTGAAAATGATAATATGCTTTAAAGTTGTATGAAATCTACAATAATCTCCCTTTTATTGTGGTTAAAATAATATATTTTTTAAAATTAATTATTTTGTCACTCAGAGGAACATTGTATGAAGTGATGAGAAATGTATGAATTGGCAAATAAAAAAGGAAAAATAAATATTGCTTTATTTTTCAGGCTGTGGCCATGATGATGGAGTGGCTTCGAAACCACAAAGACAACCCTTACCCCAACGACGATGAAAAAGCAATGTTAATCAAACAGACTGGTCTGTCTATTAATCAAATAAACTACTGGTTCACAAATGCCAGAAGACGTATACTACCAAAATGGGCGCAATGCAAGACGTGACATGTTGTCCCCCATAGAAACATTACATTACAATCTAATGACTCTGTCCAAATGGAGGTTCAGCCATGATGGGAAATAGGGACCCAGCTTGCTGACATGAGATAAGAAAGGAAGAGAGAATCTATGATGATTTCAAGGAGATTTTCAAGCATTTATAATAACCAATTGAAAGAGCCATATTATTATTATTATTATTATTATTATTACCATAATTTGTGATGTGAATGCATAGCTACTGGTTTATGCAGTGCCTTGAATGATATCTCCACTTTTTAAAAACTTTCTCATATGTCTTTATATGCAAACTTTTTTACTCTGCTAGTGAACTAAAAACTATGCGCACCTTAAGCTCCCTTATTTTTTCCATTTACCCAGTTTAGAAGAATGATATTTCTTGTAACCATGCATTAATATATGCCATCAATTCTGATTAATTTACATAGCAATAATATTCAGTCCCATTCATGCCATTTTCATTCGTCTCATTCTCGAGCCAGTTTGATTTTTTTTTTATAACGGACAAAATTATACAATGAATGTTACCCGCCTTTACTTTTGTGTAATAATTTTCACAAGTGATAAAATTTGCACAATTGGCTGTGCAAGTTCATTATATTCCCGTTATGGACTTCGAATGAAGGTATAAAATCCCACCTGTATTGGCGACATATTCTAACAGCAAGTGTTCTCGGCTGATAATCCGCCTTTACATGCCCTCTGCTCAACAAAGATTAGAACTTGGTGGATTTCACTGGACTGGCTCAGATGTATCACATGATGTCTGAAATACGTGCTGTAATACAATCATGAGTACTGTGTGCTCTATCACATTCGTGTATGAACCGAGTGCATCTTCAGTGACCTAGTGATGTCACTTGCTGTGGTTGATTTTGTTTAAATGACAACTGGTTGTTAATAATGGTTATGATCGTACTCATGCAGCTGTATCTAATCTGAGGAAATTTAAGGGTGAAAAGTGCCCTGCACTCGATCTGTATATATATATTCAATATACATATATAATTTTGTATTATTTTGAAGACTCAATTTACTACCAACTAACTAACACATTTGTGACGGATTCAAAAGAAGAATGATTCAAAGTCAGTGGCAGCAAAATGGTGTTTTGTCTCCATTCATCTAATACTGTCTTCACAACTGAGAGGATGTTCCTAATAACGTATTTGTGCCTAATTGTCATTTTGAATTATATATTTCTGCTTTTAAGATAAAGAAAGATGTTACTTAAACAAAAGCTTTTTTTTTTTTTTTTTGCTCAAAGTACAAAGATAAATTTATCAGATAAAAACCTTAAGCATTGCATTGAAATTTGAAGAAAAAGGCAAAAAATATAACTTTTGATCAAACGATTTTTGTTATAGAATATCAACTAATTTTTGAAGTTTGATTTGTGTAGAGATCTAATGAAGTGTGTTTTAAGAGGAATAAAAAAAAATTATTTAGTCACAAACCATTCACTGATTTTTCAAGGATCTTGAATTGATTTGCTTGTCTTTTAATCATGAGTTCGGATAACTGAATTTGAAAGAGCCTAATCAATTTATTATTTTTTTGCCATATCAAAATCTCTGAATTGAGAATGTAAATGTACCCAATTCCATTTTAGATATTGCATTGACTTTTTAATCATATAAAGCCTTGCCAGAAAAATGACTAGTTGATAAACTCACTGTTTTCATCTTCACTATTTAATTTTTAAAATATATTTTCAATCAGACTTAATCCAAATCAGAGCTGAACTAAGTAAGCCTTTTGTTATCTAAAACCACCTTTAACCATCACAATGAAGAAAAGCTTATTTGCTCATAGGAATTCATGTGTTCTACAAACACAAGCTGATTCATATTTCAATTTATTTATGGAAACTAGAAAGTAGAGGTCTTGTAATAAAATCACAGGCAAAGAAAAGAAAGAAGATTGCGTGCATCGTGACAGTGTGATGTCAGACATTTCTCCCACCAATTTCCTTCTATTATTTCATAAACTTTTTCATGTAAATTTATCTAAGATCACCTATTCGAATAGAAAATCCATTTTTAACTATATCTGAATGGATTTAAACAATTTTAAAATTATTATTATAAATTTATTTATTTTTATTCTGACTTTTGCCTTACTTGCTTAAATTAAATCGATTTTAATTTGCATCCCTTGTTTATCACAAAATAACCTCAATTCTTACATTTTCATGAAAGTAGGCCATTTTTCTTTCATTGCATTGTTGGTTTTTGTTGTTGTTTTGTTGGGTTTTATTTTTCTTCAATTGTGTTCTTGATAAACTCTTTTCACTCTCTGAGGATATCACAATGGTGTTTAGGCTTAATCTAAAAGTATCTTATTCACACCGGTGTTCATGCCTATAAATGATGAATATTATCAACATTCAAACAACAGCTTTTTCAATAGTTCTTTTACCTTTTCTTTAGAAAATGGCTCGTAAAGTTTCTAATATTTCATTATATTGTTAAAGTTGCAATTAACTTTAATTTTACTTTTTATCAATTCTTAACGTCATGAAACTAAAGTTTAGTGAAAGGAGAATATAGATTTTTATCTGTTTTGAAAGACTTGATTTGATTTTGATTTTGCTTAAATGGTAAATAATTTTGTTTTAGCCATTTTCGGCTCAAATCTATTACATTAGTTAATTTGTTGCATCATAACTGTGTGTCTGCTTCAATAACCCTATTTCCGATCACAGTCTTGAATTCTTTATTACATCATCTGCTGGCTTTTGAGGCATTCCTGTTTTGATTTTTGATTTTTGATTTCCGAACTTGTATGTAAATGAGCACAATTATCAATGACAAACCAAGACATATCTCAGGAAATTCTCATGGTAAGAAAGATTCAAGTCAAGTCAGAACTCTGCATTAGAATAGATTAAATATTCAATTACTTTTACTTCATGCAAAGTCACAGGTTTCTGTTGTACTATGATTATCTTTCAATTGTTTGCTTTTGAGCAGTGATATTATTTGAACTAATCTGCTTGAGCAGAAATGCTTGTAGCCTTGTGGGTATTTTTTTATTTTCCTTGCGCACAATAATAAACACCATGACACTGTAGCCCAGCTTATCTATCTGTTGAAATAAATTGTTCACAGATCTTAGGAATGGATTACCACTGCTGCTGATGATATGTTGATAACGCTGTGTGTTAGCATCTGCCTAAATTATTTTTATTATCTTATATCTTTCTTGTTTCTCTTTCTATTCAGTTACCTTTATGTCCTTCTTTATTCTGCAATCCTTTTTAATATCAACAAATGACATATTTTCTTAAGAATTGCATTTTAAGCCAGTCATGTTCTACAATGGTCCTTTTAGTAATTTATATACTTTTAGACATAGGAGAGATTTGATTAAATATGAACAAATAACACGCTATTTGGAGACCAAGCCATATCACTTTTTTAAAATATTCTATTCTCCCTTTCTTGTTTTTTTTTTCACCTTTTGTGACTGTTTTACTTTTCTCATTTCACACTGCCTGAAGGAGTATATGTTGAACAGAGATTATCATTTCATAAATATTCGTAACGTGCCATATGAATTGGATTTGTGGATAAGTTTTCACCATCCTGTCCTCTGGCTGGCCTTACCAAGAGTGGCCTTGAGTTGCTCATTGTCCCATTCATCCATTTGAAAAACAACAACCGAAAGTCCTTATCTTAATCTTTATTTCCAATCAAACATCCAACCTTTTACTATTGGCTCCTTCCATTCCACAATTTCTCTCTATCTGTCTATTTATTATTTTATTATTATTATTATTATTATTATTATTATTATTATTATTATTATCATCATCATCATCATTAGTGCTATCATTACCTCCATATCTCTATGATGGATCCAATGCCACTCTCACTGTCAAGGAATTTTACAACTATAAAATCAAGGTTTTAAATGTGAAATGATTGTTTTACAGGAGAAATGATGAATTATAATTATTACTTTTAAATTGTTTTTGAAACATCAAAGAAGGCAACTAAATATCAAATGTACATTATTTCAAGTGAGAGGAAGTGATCTTTTTCATCATTATGCTTGTTTGATTGTATACCTTGTTGTGAAAATGATGAAATGAACTTAAAATGTCATGATTGTTATTATGCATTGCATCATCAGTTGAATTCATGTGTGCTTGCCATCTATCCTGTGTCTTATTTTCTACAAATAAGATGGCTTTTTTCAGCAGTCTCCCTCCATTAATTTGTCATTGAATATTACCATTATTAAATCCTATTTCGATAGAAAAAAATCATTAACAATTCTAAGTGAGGATTTTTTAATTTTTTTTAAAAGATTTTATATTCTTTAATGTTCTTAACTTGCTGCCCATATAAAACTATTGACTGTGTTAAAGTGTTTTCTTGGGGGCAAAGAAACATTGCACTTATTGTGTTTCTTATGAATTTTAATTCATATAAAGGTTCGTGAATTTAAAGATAATTGAGAGTTGATGTAGATGTACTTTTAATAAAACACCGGAGGATGGATGGGCAAAGTGGACATTACTGATCAATAACATTAACCGAGGTGAAAGATTTTTATTATCCAGAATTGGGGAAAGTAGATTAAGAAAAACATTTGTATTTATCTTAAAAGGAATAGATATTGCTTGATTGCATTTTTAGTTGTATCATTTATATAATAGCATTAATTTTAAAGACTTTTCCCCCAGGCTATGATGGGATTGATTATTGCTTACCTGGTATATAAATTTATGTCAAGTAGGATTTGACGACATTCCCTCTGGCTGTTGTTATTTCTGCACTTTATCTGACTAAACTTCCTAAAGCTTACCGTCCTTTGTTTTTATTTATGCTTTTAAGATTAATTTAGTAATTGATAGAATCCTTGAAATTTAGAACATGAATGAATAGAGCTTTATAGAACAAGATATGAGTAAACAATTAAAAATATATATTTATTAAAATGAATTTGTCAAATAATTAGCAATTACCTTGGGTTTGTTTTTAGATAAATGCCTCTCACAAAAGGAGTTTATTCCTACATAAGGTCCGGTCTTTTGTAATCCGAATCCCTCTGTAATCCAAACCATTTTCTTGGAACAGATTTTTTCTTCTTATTTTTTAGTATTCCCTAAACCAGAAAATTCTGTAATCCGAACAAATTGCCTGGAACGGAGGTGTTTGGATTATAGAGACCAGATTGTAGTGTAAGTCCTATGTCCTTTAAATTTTCAAAATTGAAAAAAATGTTGATAGGATAAAGATGTGATATCCTGTTTGAATCTGATAACACACAATTTTTGTTACAATGAGTGTGAGTCAATATGTCATATCAGCGATTCCATTCTCCTGAAGTTTTTTGTGGCCTTTTTCAAATCCTGCCAATTTTTGAAACACACTTGTCATTTTTTTGGATGCCATGCCTGGGTGGTGCAGGATTTCCTACTCTGATTTTTATTACCACTTCTTGTTCCTGAAAATTGTTTTGTGACCTTTGCCATAGAGTTGCAATTTTTTTCTTTTATGATAAATAATGAATTCACATAAATTTACTTAGTTGTCAACACCCTGCTATTCTTAGTAGTTGCCATGGGACGGAAGGCTAACATTGCTACACGCTACTCCTTTAATTTTACAACTGTTGTAGCATGCTGCAGAGCATTGTCTTGTCTCTAAGCAAAAGCTACTGAATTCTATCCATTCTATAATGTTATCTATTCTTCTTGCTACGACTTTTAGACTGGGAGTGTTGTGAAAGATATTTTGTAAGACATGACTTGTGAATTCAGCCTTGTGCCTTTTCTTAATTTTGTTTTTTTCTTAATCTTGTTTCTCTCTTTATTTTTTCCCTCCACAGTTGAAACATAACTAGCAAAGAAAAGAAGCAAAATTGAAAAATACGATAAATTCTTATGTTTTGTACGCTGGCTTTTTATCATGTTGCAAATTACGAATCAATGATACCGCTCTACCCATCGAGTATGCCTAGTTTACAGCATGCAATGCATGTTTGGAACATAAAGTAACGAGAATTTGTATATAAGTAATGTTCATGTACAATGTGCCACTCACTCAATGATATGATGCCTTGTCTTAAGAATAACAATGATCATGATGGGATATGAATGATCAATGTCACATTTTTGTTACCGGTATTGTATTGTTTATTCAAGCATCACCATCATCACAAGATAATCACTTGATTTTGAACATTTTGAATTTTTTTGTTTGGCTTATAATAGCAGTAATGAATCAGGTTTTTTAATTTTGATTATTTCATTTATTGTTTGGCTATTGATTTAAATCCCTTAACTACCAATTATCTACCACTACCACAACTAATTTTGAATATTGCAATTAAGGAAGTCTGAATTATTTTAAAAAATTAAAAGACATGTAACTGACTAACTGTTCGAAGGATGTCAGCGTGGAATTAAGTTGTTATCTTGTGATGTTAATAAAAAATGTTTCTCATTGAAGTCATGTGTCAGTCACTGTTAGTATAATTGTCATGATTTAGTCATATCTATTTCAAGTGCAAGAGTGATATACATCAGCAAAAACTCCCTATCTTTTTTTTGGAAAACCACGACAAGGCGAAGAGCAATAGAGATACAATTTGAAGTTCCGTCTTCATTCTGCTATGTAAATTTTATCATGCGATAATGAAAATCAAAATGTAAACTGTGAATTGATTTTGAAATAGAAATGAGTACTTTGATTGTCTTGAAGTTATCAAGTAATGAAAAATACTGCTCAAATTTGTATACGTTTGATTAAGAGAAATGACATATATCTTGACATGAAATGATAATAACAATAATAAGATAAAATTAATTATTATACTGGTACAGTCGAACTCGGTTATACTGAAATCCTGGTTAAACTGAAACTTTTTCAAAAAGCAGAATTTTTTTAATATATATATATAGACGAGTTAATCTGAACGTAAGCCCGTTTATACTGAAATATTTTTTGGCTGGTTGAGAACAACAATCTCAGAAATTCTTGGTCAAAAGTCAAAAAGGACACCAACCACAAAGAAAACAATACAAAAGAGAAAGAAAACGAAATATAAAACCCATTGTAACGCAGTGAATGGCAGTCTCAAGTCCTCATACAAAATGTTTGATGCAGGGTTTCCTTTCCATTGACATAAATGATGCCCAAAATACCATTATACTATATCATACTAAAATACCTCTACACAGTGATGTTGGGCATTATTGGTTATACATGTGCTGAAATCCCGGTTACACTGAAATTTTTAGACATTTTTTTGAAGTTTTAGAATAAGCGGGTTCGACTGTACGAATGAAATAAATTTGTGAATCACAATTCACACAGGAAGAGCAATAACTGTCTATACAGCTGGGGAAAGAAATTGATATTTTTGTGAGAACGTAATCTTTATTCATCAACTATCCGCTGTCCTTAGCATGCATTCATTATCACATGGTGTTGTATGTACTTCATTCTGATTCTGTCACCATTTTTCTGTCCCCGACTTTCCTCATCCTACCTTGTTGCGTATGTCAACGAGATAACAACAAAAAGATGCTTTTGATACACGTTTTTTTATTGTTGGATTTTTATACTAAGGTTTACCAAGTCTAATACAATTCAATCTAAATAATGCATTATATTTATTATGATTAATAATAATATCACATGTCTGGAATGCTGTCTGTCAGTCCTCACGCATTCTACATGATTTCTTTGAATCCAATGACTGCATTTTTTATAATACTTACCTACTGCTACTACTTCTACAACGACTACAACTACTACTGCTACTACTACTACCATTACAAATACTTTTACTCCCATACTCCATTTACTACTACTACTACTAGTAATATCATTCATTATGCAGATATATATGTATTACATGGTTTGAATTAGCTGTCCTCCTTTGTCATGGTCCGGTCGTCTTTCTTTATTTCTCATTCATTTCATTAACACAACTTGTCAGCTGTTACATTTCAAATCAGTTTTATTACAAAACCTTTATAAAATAAATATGATAATAATAATATAATATATATATATATATACATACATATATATGATATATTTGCTTTATAGACTAACAGAATGTCCCATCATGTAAATCTCCTGTTTTATATTTGTTACCATTTTATTTCCCTAATTTTTATTATTATAATGTAGATAAGATTTTTTGTCCGACTATGTTGCTTATTATGATTTAGTTTTTAAACAAATAACACTGTACATAGAAATGTATTATTTCAAAATATCTTGGTGACAAAATGACTATAGTTTTATTTTCTATTTCGTCCCATGTCCCATTTCCCCATATTTTTTTTTCGTTTTTTTTTTCTGGTTTTGTTTTGTTTGTTTTTTATTTGTTTTTTGTTTTCATTTTTGTTTTTGTTTTGAAGTGTTCATTATAAGAAGTTCGATGAATCCTGTAAAAGAAAGCTAAGAAGTAGATGAAGATGATGCTCTTTGTTCAATTTTTTCGATTTGACCTCTAAATGTAAATGTGTTGTAGTGTTTTGTGTTTTGTTTTGTCTCTCTCTCTCTCTCTCTCTCTCTCTCTCTCTCTCTCTCTCTCTCTCTCTCTCTCTCTCTCTCTCTC
>JASKDV010191591.1:0-11531 GCA_032466395.1 Aegires albopunctatus
ATCAATCCCCCACTTAACCTCATGACCGTATCTAGCTTGTCAATGAGCAGTGGTCACACGCCTCATTGGCTCCTCCCCTTTTCTCCCACGTTCGCAGATGTTGATTGAATTGGATAAGTAGGCGGTTGGCATCTTCAAAGAGGATTCACCTGTCTGAGTCTGGCCACGGCCGCGCTATACTCATAGCATGCTAAGCGATAAGCTCTGCGTCTCTGCTGATGACGCCAAGGATTGTCTAGCCATGTCGTAAAGGTAGACTTACTTTATCTATCTTACTTCACACGTTGATTAAAATTTGGGAGGCTGTCGGTGGACTGTCATCCATGTCACCATTGAGCAGGGCATTTTTGCTCACAGAAGTACCGTTATGGACTTCTTTGACACAGAAAAGACTTGCTGTGACTACGTTGGACAGGTGACCTTTATGAAGAAGTTAAAAATATAGGAAAAATGCAAGGGTGTCACAGACCAGTGGCCTTTAGTACAGGTGGCCGTTAAGGCAGGTTACGACTGTAATAATAACCATTGTATTCATAGGGGTTTGTTTATGTGTAACTTGAGACTGAGGAGACTACATGTACATTGTGATCGACTTTCACTTTAATTTCACTTGTCTTTGATCACTGTAGTCTCAGCAATTCTTAATTTTACATTTAATTTAAGCCCTGCTCCAAACTGTTAGGGTGTTCTACATGCGGAAAAGGGAGAGTTAATTCAGTTAATGGCGTTATAGTTTTAACAGGTATATGTATCATTACAGAGTAAGGAATTGTCATTGATCACATGACTTTCCTTTAAACTGTGGCTTCAACGTACCTTGGCCACAACATACAATTTTTGTGGTCCGAAGGGAGTACGTTAAACCAAGGTTTTACTGTACTTGAATGGAGAAAGGAGTCCCATGAATTGTGGGTTTTTAGAATCAAGAACTTTTAATATAATAGCATTATGTGGGTGATGCTTATATTAAATCTCTTCTCGACTATCCTTTAGTGGATAACCATTTTATGAACAAAACTTCCTTTGGTTTTGCAACTCTAGAAAAATTTATTCCACAAAAAAAAAATATTTCAACTAATTATTGTAAACTAACTAGTATTAGGGAAATCAGATAGTTGAGAAAACCAAGCCATTTTTTGTTCACAGAAAAACACATTTAAAATTAACAATGGGAAAATTCTTACTTCCTTTAAATAGAATGCTGTACAATTTTCCCTCAGTTCTTGAAGGCACAACCATGACAAATGATGTGGACTTGGTATAGTTTTTGAACCCAGACTGGAAAAAAATAAAAATACCAACAATTCCATTATTCACAAAATAAAAAAATCTAAAACAATGTGATATAATAAGACGTCAGTGTAATTCTCTAAACACATAAGTCTGTTATCATTATGAGCGGACATAAGTGTTTAGAGAATTACACCAACGAAGAATTAGCCATACACTATATAGTTTTGCCGACAAGTGAAAAACATCAACATACTGGATAATTCATTCTGTGCCATAATGATGCTAGCTATATTTAGATATATTAACTCATGTGATAAGTCATGAAAGCTCTCTCAGATTGAACCCTTCTTATGAGCTAAGATGTTAATTTAGACAGGAAAAAAAGCAGGAGAAAAATCGAATTTTTTATCTGTCCAGCAATAGGAATGATTTCAAAGGCTACCATTTCCTGATCTGAGGTCTTCCAATGTATTGTTTGCTTTAAAGTTAGAAAATGTGATTGCTCATTCATGATGGCATTGAGGATTACCTCTTGCCTGTTTAAATCCTTTTTTGCTCAAAATTATGAAGAAATTCAAAAACCAAAAAGCAAATTATATATTTCACTTGATAACATGTGATTAAATCAAAAGGATGAGGAAAGATCCTGATTACATTTATAAAATACCGGTAAGCGCATTGATCATTGTTCGAAAAAAGAGCATTTGATTATAATGTTTGTGAATCCATCTTGTAATTTTATTCAAATCATGAGCTTTGTGGCATTTCTTGCATTGTTTCATGTTTTCAGTTCAACGAGATCCGTGGGATATTGTATATAGGCTTGTATATAATAATGTTACTTAAGGCTTAATAGTTCTTTTTCAAGCACAAATTTTGGACTTTACATAAAAATGGAATAATAAGTCTTTTTAGAATCTCAGAAGACGGCATTGCATAACGAAATCCAGATCAGGAGTATCTGCAACTCACTCTGTACACTTCTAATTTGAATATAAATCAATGTTTTTCAGGGAATTCTCTTTTCATCGCTGGCATTTGTCTTAGCTAAAGATGTAAAGTAGTTTAAAGCGTGTGCAAGCATTCTCCACTCTCATTCAGTCACAAATCAAAAACGGAGCTCTAGTTATCAAGATGCAAAAGAATTTCATATCTTGAACCAAAATAGACCTAAAACACCATAGAAACCTGACAAAAGAACGGGACAAAGTGATGCAAATGTTTCAAGGATCACAAAATTCACTCACAATAGACCTAGAAACCAATCTGAACATAAGGGCCTAATAGATCTAGATCTAGATCTAAGTAACACCTGACTGAATCAAAACCAATCAGAAACACAGTTAAGTTTTATGCAGGCCAATTAAATTGTGAATTAACTTAAAACAGTGTATGCTTGATGTTGTTGAGATTATATAAATTAATAACATTGCTTCAAACAAAGGCAGAGGTAGCCAACACAGGTAGTGGAATATCAAGCCTAGCACTATTAATTTTAATGAAAATAATCTCGTCTCTCTGATTGAAGCAATTGCGACTAGGTCAGCTACCTTGCCTTCTGAATGGGTAATTGAAATTGATCTAGATCTAGAATCTAGTACAATGCAAGCCGGTATTTGGAATGCCAGTTAATCGGAACCGCCGCTTAATTGGAACGATTCGTCTGGGACAGAATTCTTCCTATATAAATTATACTGGTTAATCGGAACGCCCGCCGGTTTATTGAAACGGTGTGGAAACGGTCCTTGTCTAAAATCTAGAAAAGTTACATTGGAATGAGAAAATCACTATAAATATTCCTATCTATTGTCAGGTGTTTAGATTTAGGTGGTGTCTGCGATCAAGGAGGTGCTTGGGTGGGAGGTGTGGCTGGATCTACATGAATGTCATGATCATGTAAATGAGGTAACACGATGATAGTAAATGACAGATGGCTGACCGGCCTCATTGAAATTTAACCTTATCACCGACCTGGTCCAATAACAATAAAACACTCTCATTGTTTCCTACGCATGTGAAATAGACGAGCGAGTTTATCACTAAGCTCCGCCCACTTTCCTTACCTCAGTTCATACTCTCCTTCTCTTTCTTCATTGTCTCTCCTCTCCCTCTCCTTTTCCTTTCTCTCTCTCCTTAATCATCTTCGTTCTCTCTTTCTCTCACTTATTCTCTTTTTTCCCCTCCCTCTCTCCCAAATCCTGAGATGGAGCCTAGGCCTAGTTTACAAGTTACGTGTTTAATTGAAAAGTCAATTAGAACAGCATTATGCACAGAAGTGATAGATCCAGTAGGCGAGAGGAACTATCGATCGAAAGTGCTAAACTTATACGCATTTTAAGCACTCTTGCACTTTTATAGTGATACCACAATCATGTTTTTAAAGCACAAAGGGTAATAATGGCGTGTGGTAATAATGTACTGATGTCATCCAAGGTTATTGAGTAAATATGGCATACACTAAAAGGTTGTTCTAATCATGGGCAACGCTTAATTGGAACACTGCTTAATCAGAACGATTTGCGTGGAACGGTGGTGTTCCGATTAACCGGTTTGCACTGTAGGCCTACTACTACTAGAATCTAGATTACGGTAGACTTTTGCAGTTGAGATTGATATACAAATAATCTAGAAGCAGGTTAGAATTACAGGCGCTTTTTCGTTTGCTACCCCAGGCTTCGCGCACCTTAATTGGCGACTAGATCTAGTGTTGAGCGTAAAATGGGTTTCAAATTTAGATAGATCTAAACCAAAAGTGCCCAATTACAATACAAAGATACCTCGACATGGACACACATGATGCATCCCTCCATTTCTTTTATTTAATTGTAATCTGGACTTAAGCAAGATTTTGCCAAACTCACCTTTGAGGAAATGGATATTGACAAATTCTATACAGCATCTCTGGGAAGTTTTCAATGTTGCGAGAATATTCTTGAGGATCTCCAGTCTTTGGTTGGGTATCAACTTCGTTCAACAGTGATACTATCGACGATCTCGCCATCTCCCATTGACCAAGAAAAACATTTATGCAGAAAGTTCTGAATAAATCCTTGTGTGTTTCGTTCCATTTCTCTCTTTCTAGATATACTAAAACTCCATCGATTGTTGACACACGGTCCATCTTCGTAGCATGGGATCCCCTTTGTTGGGAAGCCATGACTTTAGCTACAAGAGTTATCTCTTATTTTGAAAGGGTTACGCCATTTTTCCTTGTCACGTGCCAAAGCATTAGAACTAAAATTAGCAAACTTCTATTATTTCAACATGATATTTTAGCAATGAATCTTTTTTTTAACTTTTCCACTTCCCACCATCAAGGCCGTTGAAAAGGACTTGAAAAGAGGACACTGACCTGGAAGTTATTATTTTATTTTTAAAGTTGGCTGCAATTATGCTTTTTTTGGCCTTCTGGACCGCTCTTCTATCTTTTTACGACATACACGGAAGCAGTTACGACAAAAGGTTGCTACCGACGCGAGTGATCAAAATTTGCTTGTAGATTATGTAGCGTACATGATTGTACTAAGCATAGAGTGTTGGTTGAACGGTAAAAATGAACCAGATGGTTTCTTCGAGTTTTAGAATGATATTCTCAGTACATCATGTCAAGGAAATGTAAATTAAATGCATCTAAAATCATGCACAGACCACTAATTATTTGAGACTAAAGTGTGAATGAAATTTACAAAGTTTCATGAAACTTTTTATTCGGCTTTCTTTAGTACGGACAAACGAAAAATGTAGATCTCTCTTGTGTTTTTCATGATATATCATGGACTAAAGGAGGGGGGTAGGCCCCAACAGGTTGCAACAATACAGACATTCAAGTTCTATCATTCTATTTCTATGGAGTGGAAAATAAACAGAAATGTAACATTGTAATTGATATGAAGGGTGGGACCCCATATAAATGAAAATGTTTTTTCTTTTGAATACTCATGATGAAGATAATAATTTGATATCTACATTATATCAAAAAGCATAAAATGACCAACATGCAGGTTGTAAAA
Source organism: Aegires albopunctatus (assembly GCA_032466395.1). Classification (NCBI taxonomy): domain Eukaryota; kingdom Metazoa; phylum Mollusca; class Gastropoda; order Nudibranchia; family Aegiretidae; genus Aegires; species Aegires albopunctatus. Next base: position 5,244 of record JASKDV010191591.1, read on the forward strand.
TCAGATTCAATTGACTCGGAAAAAGATGAAAAGAAGTTGGCTGAAGCTAGTTGTTCAAGGTGAGTGCTGAATGAAATGCTGACATTTAGTATTTTATTTTGAGAGAGGCCTATTGCCATCATAGATTTTATGTCACTGCTTATAGCCTTGGTCAAGTTTTTTTAATTTAGCAATGTATATTATTATGTAAGTAGTAGCCTATAGCTGATGATTTATTTAGTGGTTAAACATTTTTAAACTAGATCTAGATCTAGATCTATATACCTTATGATTTTTATTATTATTTTTATTTCATATTAATTTTATTCAATGATATGGGAAACATAGAAAGAACAGAACCCGCCATTTTTGTAATGAGGTCGACATTTCAAGCTTACCTCATAAAATTTGCACCACCTGTCTTCTTCTTCTTCTTCTTCTTCTTCAAATAAAATGACAAAACAACTAGGTTGAGTATTACTGTCAATACGCCAATAAAAATAAAAATCAAACGCTAAACGTATACTAATTTTAGTGTTCTAAAGCAGTTCTGGAGAAAATGGTGCATAAATATAGTTCACATGGACAAATCAGAATGTACTAGTGCAGATCAAAAAAATGAGAGAAAGCAGATTCGTGTAAAGTTCATGACTCAATAAGAGCAAAATTGGTTGGTTTTGGTTTCAACAAGGTAGTGCAATTGCGAATCATTAGCCATCATACAAAGTTTAGTTGATCATCACCTGAACTGCAAGATTTAAATCTTCTAGACGTTTTTGTTTGGGAATATTTAAAGGAAAAGTGCTATGGCCCAAGGTCCCAAATCTTGCAAGAACCAAAGAATTGTTTATCACAAGAGAATACTTTGATCGATTGGGAAACATTTGAAAGAGTCATTTAAAATTCACAATCTAATAGAGAAGTCGAATGTGCATTGAAAAACATTGTGGCCACACATTTTGAATATATTGACTAATGTAATTTGTGTGAAAACAATCTCCACGGTGAATAAACATTGCTGTGTGTTATTTATTAAATATTTGTCAATCTTGAAAATGACTTCATAGAAGCATTTTTTTAAAAAAGATGTTCTTTATTTAAAATGTTTTGCACACAAAACACAATATCAAATTTTTTCCTTTGTTTTTTTTATCATACATTGTTGAAAGTGTGCATACTGTTTAGCCACAAGCATACAAGATAAGGGACTTATCGATGGCAATTATGAAAAAAATTCTTGGCAACTTGTGTATTCAAATATAATTTGAAAAACTTTCTTTATTATAGACCAAAGATGAATACTTCTCTTGATGATTTTGAGGTCATATCTGTTATTGGAACTGGAACATATGGAACATGTAAAAAAATTCGCAGAAAAAAAGATGGCAAGGTATGCCTGATTTTGATTTGATTTCAGATGTAGGCCTACTCATTTTCTTCTCGCAAAATTAGATTTACACATTATTCTAAAAGTTCTAAGTTTAGGAATGATGGATGGAAATTGTATTTTTAAAACTTCTTTACACTGTAATGATTTCTTCAGACATACTATCCACAGCTTATATTCCTTAGATCTTTTGTTTTCTTCATTTATTTTCTTTCACTTGCTATCTTTTTCTTAATTAACTTACATTATATATATATATATATATTTGCCGAATATCCAACAGTTTTAATTTTATCTGCTTTCATGGATCTGATTTTGTGATATTTTCAAATTGTTTTAGATTATGTTGACATTTTCATTCCCATACTTTTCTCTCTAATTTTTGTCAAAAGGTTTTGGTGTGGAAGGAAATGGATTATGGTGCCATGTCAGAATCAGAAAAACAAATGCTTGTCTCAGAAGTGAATCTTCTTCGAGAATTACGTCACCAGCACATCGTCAAATATTATGACCGCATCATTGACCGAACAAAAGCAATTATTTATGTCATAATGGAATATTGTCAAGGAGGAGATCTGGCCTCAATGATTGCAAAGAATAGAAAAGAAGGGTAAGTTAATTGACAGTTATTGAAGTAAATTTACATAATTATATTAAACCTATAATTGTCATCATTTTATTTTTTCTTAATGTAAAGTGGGTTAAAGAGAAAAAGTCTTAATTTTAAAATGAATTAATGTGTATGGTTTAAAACATTCAAATTCATAATCCAGAGTTAGTTCTCCACATCATGGTTTAGTGAGCTGCAGGCTGCAGGTGTATTTGTTGGTGGGGATATAATGTAAATTCCTTATAAATGGATCTTAATTAATTGAACCTGGGTATATAATGTTGCAGAACCTTGGCTTTAGTCAAAGCAAATCTTATTAGAATGTTAGCTATAATAATTCCTTTTATAGTATTCAGCCATGTATACAGATTTTTTAATGAAAAGCCCTGGGAAGGAGAAGCCCTGTAATGTACATGTGCATTTGTATTCAGTGAATCCTGTACTTTATGAGTGACTTCTATAATTTATTTTTTTTTCTTCTTTTTATTTTTTTTTGTTCTATAAATTATTTTATTCACCTTGCATATTTCAAATAACAAAAATACAACTTTCATAATATTTCTAGCACAAAATGTTAGAATTATTTTACTTTCTGCCCTTTGTCATACTTATTCTGATGCATTTTATTTTTGCGGTTATTATAAGGTCTCTTGTTGAAGAAGACTTTGCATGGAAAATTCTTATTCAGATGACTCTTGCATTGAAAGAATGTCACCGCAGAAAGAATGGAAAAGCAGTTTTACATCGAGATTTGAAACCAGCCAATGTTTTTCTGGATGCAAATTCCAATGTGAAATTAGGGGATTTTGGCCTTGCAAGAGTTCTTCAGCATGAAAACAGTTTTGCTCACACCTATGTTGGAACACCATATTACATGTCTCCCGTAAGAAAAGGATTTTTCTAATGAAAACACAAATATGTGTATCTTGTTGGCTAGTTTATGTGCTCCTAATATCATTCACAACCAAAATCTCCTTTCTAAAGCTGGTTTATTCTCAAATGTACCTAAACTATTATGTTTGTTAAATTCAAAACATATTTGTGTGTTTTGACCATGAGAGTCCTGATTTAGAAAGCTAATTTATATACATGATGAAATGTCAATGTTTTAAATCTTTGTTTTGTTTATATTGTTCATCTCTTCATTTTCGTGAAAACAATCATGTCTAATATGAAACATCTTTCTACAATTTTCAAATAGGAACTTGTGAATAATTTATCTTACAATGACAAGTCAGACATTTGGTCGCTTGGTTGCTTGCTTTATGAGCTCTGTGCATTAGCACCTCCATTTACAGCATCCAACCAGACTGAGCTAAACAGAAAAATAAGGATTGGAGACTTTCCTCGACTGCCAATAAAATACTCTACTGAGTTGGATTACATTATTAGGAAAATGATTCAGATTGAGGTAATAGAAGAAAAAAAAATTATAAAAATTATTCTTATAATCATAAGATATGATTAGAATAGAATATATTGATATTGATATCCTATTATAATTACTGACAACCTTTTTTTGCCAGTGTGGCTAAAATTTTCAGTAAAGGCCTCTGCAGGTTTTCTAGGCCCTTCAAATGATAAATATGCTTCAATGATCAGTAATTGATTTATTTTATAACTGTTTCTTTAGCAGCCTTGCATCTTAATTTTGTCTTTCTTCTTTTCTAATGCCTTGCAAAAAGAGGTAGAAAATGTACCTAACTTAAATCTGGCTTAAATTACCCGACTTGCAAATGATTCCTTGTTGTAAGATTTAAACATAATCTAGGTGAAGATGTTGATCTGTTACAACTGGACCATTCATTGTTGAAATGATGCTGCCATCACCAATAAAACCTACTCCTTCCATAAATTACTAAGTGAATAGCATTCATAGCTACGACAGTTTCAAGTCATGCTAGGAAGAGACAAGAGCAAAACACAGAAAATTAAGAACAGAGTTCCCCAACGTTCAGTGATAGCACCAACCCTCTTTAATGTGTACATTAGTGACATGCTAAGCTTGCCAATCATTCAAACTTGAATATACAGAAGACTGGGTTCTGACCTATCAATCCAAACATTGGGAAGTAACTGAAAAAGTTCTAAGCGATGACACCACATACCTAAAAGAATACTTTGACAAATGGTAGCTAAAAATGAACACCACAAAATCAGTATCCACAATGTTCCACTTGAACAACTGAGAGGCCACTAAAAAACTAGATATCACAGTCGGAGATGCCACACTCCCCTCAGACTGCAATTCAAAGTATCTCGGGGTTACCCGTGACAGACAACTAAACGACCGCAGACATCTTGAAGAAAATACAAACAAAATTTCCAAAAGAAACTGATTTATGCGAAAATTTGCGGACACCACCTGGGGAGCCTCACAAGTAGTACTGAGAACATCTGCCTTGTCACTCAGCTACAGTGTGGTAGAATACTGTGCCCCGGTTTGGTAGAGAAGCCCCCATGTGAATTTGATTGATGTCAAACTGAGGGAATCAATGAGGATAGTATCAGGATGTTTCGAGTCTACCCCAACCCAATGACTCCCCAACTCTGAGCGGCATCGCACCACCTGCACTCATATGAAAAGAAGCAAACCAGAGATTGCACACAAAGGTAAAGGAAACCATTGACAACATTCCAGTAAAAGAAGTGAGGATGAAAGCCCCAACAACATCCAGGCTCTAATCTAGAAGACTGTTTTACCTCTCAAAATGTGAGAACTACAGCCTCCTTCCAACATCTTAAAGGACCCCGCTGTGAGAATGCCAGGCTTCACTAACAACACTCGCAAGCACTTGGTTACATCTAACCGCCTCCTTACAAGACACGGAAGAACTTCTGCCAACATGAAAAATTGGAATTTGAGGAATGCGGAGGTCTGCCATAACTGCCAAGGGGGACTTGAGATAACAGACCATATTGTCCTTTATTGCCCAGTGACAAGCCTGAATGGTGGCTATGAGATGGTCCTGGGAGCAGGGGATGAATTCAGGGAATGGGTTGACAAATTTAAATTGGAGGTGTAGCCATACGATACTACTACATAGCTGAAATTAAACCAAATGGAAAGCCGGATTAAGGCCAATCGCGATCTTTGAGATTTAAGATGATGGACATGGTAATAAAAAGCGACCTCTGAGATCTTGGTTCCACAGGTGCTACAGGCACTGCACAGATTCATTTGGTAATGTGAGTGGTTCAAGGCTTTGGAGAGTAGGGTCTATTTTTCAAATAATTTTAAGATATAGGAAGGTGGGGATTCAGATTTTGTTTTTGTTAGGGTGTTTTTTTTCTTTTAGAATTGACACTCAATTTTTTGGTGGAGCTGTTGTCCTCTAAGAGGATTCAAAAGCCATAGGTCAACAGTTTTGAATGCCAACGATCTCTGGTGACTTTCTATCACACCACTCCCCCACCCCCATTCTCTAGCTGTTGTGATCTATCCATTTCCATCACCACTTTTGAATAATTTATTATACTGGAACTAGTGGAACCATGGATGTTTTGGTTAAGAGCTCTTCCTTTGTTTTACCTGCAAAAGCTAGGTGCAAAATTTTTGGTCTCCAGAGAGTTGAGCTTATTAACCACACAATCACTATGCACCTGATCATAATTGATATACTTATTTACATGTAATTTAAAACATATCTGGTTCAATGTAATAGCCAACTTGTCTTCGTTGTGCAATATGTTTACCTTGTGAAATGGCATAATCTCTATCAAGAGATGTATGCCTATTGATAACTATTCTATTTTTACGACATAGGCCTACATACATAATTTCTGTTCATTTATTTAGAAAATTAATTTCAACTGTATAGTCTATACATCATATTTTGTTATTGAACTTGATTGAATTATGATATTTCTCTACCTTTTTTATCTAAGGTTGCAAGGCGACCTAGCATTGACAGCATTCTTGCCGATCCCTCTGTTCAACGTAAACGTGAAACAATTGAGAAATGTGGATGTAGCAATCAGAAGCATGTAAAACCTTTGAATGAACACAAAAAAGTCTCCTGTGAAACTAAAGAGGAGACTCTGTTGATGAAGCTAAGGCAGCTGGAACTTAAAGAAAAAGAATTAGATAGTGAGTGTCATTTAAATATATATCACGATTACATAAAACTTAATGACTTCATTTAATTAATAAGATTAGTAATTCTTCAAAACATTCTTGTTTAACATGCAAAGTGCTAGGCATCCCACAGCAGTGCTAAACTACCCAGCCAGGTAGGCCGGTGGACACAAGTACCCTGGCGCTTTGACTTGCCTGACCAGCTGGTTTGTTTAGGGGTTGGGTATTCAAAGA
>JASKDV010191602.1:4360-20910 GCA_032466395.1 Aegires albopunctatus
AATCTCTCTCTTTCAGATACACTTACACACACATACTTTCTCTTTCTCTCACATACAATTACACACACACACACACACACACACACACAAAATGAAATTGAAAACTAAAAAATTAAAAAATGAATAAATAAATAAATAGATAAATAAAATGAAATAAAATACAATAAAAAAATAAAAAATAATAATAAATAATTAAATATGTTATTTTTTAAAACGTTAAAATAATTTGTTTAGAAACGACTAACAATGCGAAATCATGCCCCTAACTCCTTGCAGCTTAGATTGTCCTGAAGTTGCCAATGATTGACCTGCTCTTTCGTTCTATTTACAGATCTATAGATTTATTTAAGCTCTTGATCAATGAAACATGAATAAGAATAGTAAAATCTCAGAACAAATCCCGAAATCTTCGATTTACGAAATAATCATACATTAATGCACCCCTTTACATAAACATGTGACATGTGTTTCATGATTCATATAATTTTTATTTAAAGAAAATCCAAAATAGGGGGGGGGGGGGAAGAGGGGAGGGGAATGAGGAGAAAATTAACTCTCCAGATTTCAAAGTTTCCAAGAACTGCAGAGAGCTATTAAAATCTAACATGATTTAAAAAGGATTCAAGGTACTTCTTAACTGCTGTCATTAGGCTGATTCATGAACTGAAGCTTTCATAGCATTAACATATCTATTCACAGTGAAGATTCACTAAACGGTAAAACAATAAATAACTATTAAAAATCCCACTAAAAACAAAAACAAACCCCGGTTAGATATTAAATGGGCCTATAAATAAAAGAATAATATCCGCAATGGCAAAGGATCCGGGGACGATAACTTCAGTTCTGGAGAAATGATGAAATCTTCGCCAGCGCCTTCAAGAGGCCAATACATAAATAAAAATGCTCATTAATATTCAGCAATATTTGATGATCATATAAATTTTATATATTATAAAACATTATGTTAAAACACATAGGTAATCAAGTAATGTAGAATGTAAAATATTATTTATGCACATTTAATGTTATCTTTATAATAATATTTATATTGCTTATCAAGGAATACTTTTAAAAAATATATAATTATCTCTAGGCTACTAAGAATTTGTGTAAAATTTATAATAACAAATCAATTTGTATGGCATTGTTAGACTAAATGCTCGGTCTTGCTTGATCAACACGTCGAGTTTGAGACAGATAAGACCGCAGATATCTTAAACTTAAAGTTTATGCTTACTCAAGTTACTGTAAGATCTTTAAGTAAATGCTACTGTCGCTGATATTGTCAACAACATTCTTAAACTGATACATACAAACAATTGGAAATAATTGACGCAATTTATATTATGCTAGCAGGTTTAGTTTCAGCTCTGGCTTTCCAAAACTAGCCTTCTGAACTATTGGCAAATGTTGCAACATTTTGCTTTTCTTTCCAGTTCTCTTTCTCACCTTGTGGGATATTTCCACTACAAAAAGAAAGAAATATATAAACATATATAAATAAATAAATAAATAAAATCAGCCGACCTCTAAACAGCATTAAAACGTAGGCCTACAGTTAATCCAGTAACACAATTATCAATCAAAACATAGAACGCAGTTTGTTTGTTTCTTTGTTTGTTGTTGTTGTTGTTGTTGTTTTGTTTTTATTATCCTCTTTTGGGGAACTACGTATGCCATTCATTTCTTCTGCAAGATCTTCGTTACCAGATCTGTAGGATATGAATGAGCTAATATAGTTGGTTTCCTTTCTACATAATAATATTATGTAGCTCTCTTTCATACGATATGGGATATTTAGCCTACAGAACAAAAAAGTAATTAAACTCAAAACTTACATTCAATCCAGTAACGACATTAACTGTCAAAACATAGGAAAAAAAGTTGCTTTTCTTTCAATTATATTTAGTTTTTAAAAAATTAAGCCACTTATATTGTGTCCTTCATTTCCACCAAAATAATGGCTTCAAAGGTATATTTATCATCATAGCCTTGTTCTTTTCCGAGCCAGGACATTGCGACGTCCATGGCAGAACTTTGATATCCATCTTAAAATGTTAATATAGGATTATCTCCTGGATTCATTCCGGATCCCTATCCAGAAACTTTGTAACTTCATTAAATCTAGCCTAATATGACCTAATAATATATTATACTGTTACAGAAACTTGCATGCAAAACTAATTTAGCCCTCACTAACTTCATCATCATTTTTTTTTTAAACAGTAGCTTCAAAAATAAGAACATCTACATTAATAATGAATAAAAACAATATTTTAACATACTAGACTATATTATTGTTGTAAATGTTATGTATCATGACACGTAGTAATATCGACAATAGAGACGGCAATCATGATGGTGATGATGATTATGATGATGGCGATGGTGGTTGTGGAGGTGGAAATGATGTTAGATGTGGTGGTGATGATGAGAATGATAATGATGACGATGGCTCACCTTTTTATTCAATTTCTTCGAATACACTTATATCTTATATAAAAAGTATGGTCATGGAAATCTCCTGTACCACGTTGTAGATTAAAGATTTGAAAAAAAAAAAAAGAAAAAGAAATTATACAAGTTTTATCAATTATTATAGAATAGAATCGATGAACAATTTAGAATGGATTAAACACTACACACAGAATAGCGGTCAAGAATATCGCCGATAAAATATGAAATAAAATCGTTTCAACCTTATAACAATAACCACTTTAGAACGAACTCACGATGCACGCGCCCTTTGTCCAATCCCATCGTAGAGAACTTCACAGCTCCGCCCAACAACTGTCAATATTGTGAGAGACCGCCTTCTCCAGCTCTCGAGCTCTTTTAAAATAAAATTGTGCCAGAATTGAAGACATAAGAATAAACAAATTCTCTTTCAGAATGGATTTTTTTCTTCAATCAAGCCTTTCTTCTCTGCTTTACAATTCTAAGAATTCTCCAACTTCATCACATTTTTTAATTTTATTCCAATTCTTGAACTTCTTTAAATGTTACAGACGTGATGCAGGTACGGTGTCTTGCCTCTGTCGTTTCTTTGAACTAACCGTTATGTTAGAATAGGATATTAAATTCCTCCTGAATTGACCTTGATAAATTAATTATTACATTTTCAGATTATATCATTAAAGTTAAAAATAAATTGGGAACTAAAATGCCTTTAAATAGCCGGTTAGATTAACATTCGGAGACATAACGTGTACAGTTAAAAGTTAAAAGCTTTATGGTGCTTATCGCTGAGTCTCTTCATGCTTTACGTTAACTCTTGTCACTTCCACTGGCCGACAGCAACACATAACACATGGGGCAAGACTAGCAGTCTGTTATCCGTAAATTCAATTTTCGGACACGGACAACGCTGTCTAAACGACCGGGTACTTAATCACACATGAGTCGAGTGAGGTAGATGGGACAAGGAAAGAGTCTTACCTAAGAACACCCGTCAGAAGTTATCGAGAACATTTTGTGTGTAGCGGGATACGATCCCTCCATGTCACCTAGCCGACCGGTGTCGGTGAGTTGAGCTGCTGGAATTCTCGTGTTTGAACTGTGATAACCACTGGCGTCACCGATAAAAACGATGTAATTTTAATGCAATGGCAAACATGATAAATTCCAACATATTCTGCCATTTCATCATGGGGAAAAAGGGAGGGGGTGTTGTTGTTGTTTGTTTGGTTGGTTAGTTTTGTTGGTTTTTGGGAGAGGGTTGTTTGTTTGGTTTTGTTGGGGTTTTTTTTTCAAGTTTTTGTTTACTTATTCAAATTTTACAAACAAACAAAAATAACAAGTAAGTAAATAATTAATAATATAGATGTACATGGGGGACATTGATGCTGATGATGATGGTGATGACCATGATGATGGCCATCCTTGGTTGTTGACTACCCATCGCTACAGGCCTTCAAAAATAGATTTCTCTCATATATGGCCGACAATAGATTTGCGGTGAGATTCTACTAATGATCTTGCTACCAACACCATTCTTTCCCATCAACTGGGTGCAAGGTGTCGTGAAGAACTCTACACAAGTGTGACAGTGCTTCGATCAGGAGAAAGGCCTTTAAGGCCTACCTATTCCTGGACATGATAATGATATAATGATAAATATTACTCTCTTCTAGCAAGATAACTCGCTGATATTTACAAGGAGTGACACAAAGATTGTTTTAGTTTAAACCTAAGGATTTAACGGTTTAAGGGACTGAAATGGTTTTGATATACAGAGGGGTACAAAAGTAGGTATACAGTACTGTAGTGTATTATTTCTTTTTTATCACTGTATACCTACTTTTGCATCCCCCCCACCCCCACCCTCGCCCCCTTTGTATAATTTCCACTTCCTAACCCTTGCTTACAGCTTTAGCTTTGTCCCCATAATACCATTTTATTAATATTTTTTTTAAAAATGTGGACCAAGAGAACTTTCACAACATTTTTATCAATCCTGTTGTGACTATAGTCTAACGGCACTTTTGGAAAAGAATTCATAATTCAGAAAACTGCATGTGACTACCGCCGTCTTTCCCCCGAGGTGTTAATGCATTCTCAGAAGCGCCATCTATCAATGAAACGAATACTAAAAAGGGACATGTAATAAGAACCGATCATACTCAGTGTGTGGTGTTATTTTACGGTGTACTCTTATGTTAGTCGACTGTGCTATATAATAGATAGAGCTAAGGATATAAATTTACCTTTATAATTACATAATATGTGATAACTGGTGAAGTTGACAATTCACACTAACTCTTTTCTATAACCAAAACGTTTGATTGACATCAATGGCGAATGCAATGCGAAGTACGATCAAGAGTCAACGGTGGAACAAAGTAATCTTAAGGAGAAAAGAATAATAAAAAGAACCATACGATGAGACAAGAGCAAAACAGTCGAATCGTTACATTAATATATGTACAGGTACTAGGATTCACAGACCGATTATCGATAACTTCCAACAATTATCATGAATAATTCATACAAGACTTGGAAAATGTATTTTTAATGCGATTAATGGGTATATATAATGACACAGAGAGAGAAGAACTGACAATGTAGTCTAATACAATGAATATAATTGCAATGGAATTTGTTTGAAAGTTGATTAATGCTTAGCATACATGTTGTTAAGAAAAGTTTTGTTACAATTTTCTTTTACTTAATTCCTTCAAAGAATGGCAAGAGGACAAGTTTGAAGAATTATTAAAAACTGGTTGTTAAAAATGGTTTTGAGATTGAAAATCGATGAAGATAAGGATTTTCATGAAATGGACAATGCGGAAGAGGAGGAACAGACTTTTACACATGGCTGAAAACACACCAATAGAACAACTTAAGAAAAAATAGTGTACTATCGATGCCTGGATGGTGTTGATAAAAGGCCCACTATTCCGTATTTACCTCAGTGTGTGGAGAAGGCATTTTGTCCAAATAGCCAACCAATGAAGAGGAGACCAATAATTGATGCAATTTCAGTGGGTCAGTTTAGGCGAGGACGAATATTAAGGCCAGAGAACAGAAATATTATAATGCACAAAGGCAGTGTAATGGTGACGAGGAAAGAGGACGAGTGGGCCTGTACCTACCCTTTGAAATATAACAGAAAAACAGCAGCAACCAATATCAGTTATTTCGCCATTGCGTTATCAGTAAAAGCATTTCGATTTGAATCAATTTCTTCCTAGCCATCTCTAACAATATAATAATCTCGAACGTTAGCCATTATCAGAGGACAAATTGCTCCATGATTTTCTCCTCTGCTAAAGCCTTCAAGTGCGGATCGCCTTTGAAAGCCAAATTTACATTTATAGGCGACTGAATCCGGAAGAAAAATAACCTGACTCTTACTATACATGTAGCAATTCTTCGCATTCCACCAGTTAAACAAGACAAAATTACGGAGTCATACAAGCCAAATATTAGTAGAACCGATTTGAAAATCATCAAATGTTTGTAATCTGTACTTTTCATATAATGACTTCCGGTTTTCCCTCACTCATATGATATATTTCTGTTGTTGGCAATGCGGTCGGTATAGGATGAAAATCCTAAAGTTTAATAACTGAACCATGGACGCCGCACATGATTGTCATGGCTGATTACATTTCTCTTTGGTGGTTTTTTTTTTTGATAGGATCTTTTAACTTACAAGGCGTTTCCTGTCAACGTTCAGTTCTACAAGTTTTAAATGTCTGACGCAGTGGTTCCTAAAGGTCATGACAGCGCTATGCCGAGATATTATTTTCTCTTGTAGTTCTCTATCGAGGGGGCACCATGACCCAGACTTTCGACATTATGTGTAATTGTTGTTGTTTTCTTTAATTAAATGTCTGGGTCATGTAGGCCCTATGTTAGTCAATTAAGATGAGAAAAATAAGTCACTATATAAAATAGGGGGAAAAAAGGGTGGGGTGTTGGGGGGTGGGGGGGGGGGGCTGTATTAAAATGTTTGGTTCATGGAGGACCCACTGTAGCAAATTGCAATGGAAATAAGCGGTCTTGGAAGGCTCATATGATAAGTATTTATAAACGATGCCTAAACTACTACCTACCTTCAGCTGTCGACATCGTCACTTTTGACGGCAGTAGACAACATTGATGACTGGACAATTTCCAGCCCTCGGTCCCTGTCTTCTGCAATTTGGAAGAGGGATTCCGCAGTCTGTTTTGTATTCTTTTCTACATTGCCCTTTTAAGAGATTGAAGGTGCACCCCTTTTTTGTCTTACGTTCCATTTTTCCCTGCAACACTGTTTTCATAAAAGAGCAGTTTTCATTCCAAACTGCATGCCTTAAATATCCTAGCTTTCGTGTGTTGATAGTCAATACCAACCATAGTGTCCATAGTCTATTCCAATTGAAATGGACACAGTTTTTATGGGATAACTTTGTTTTCTTCTTCTTCTTCTTCTTCAAATAAACTGACAATAATCAACTAGGTTGAGTATTACTGTCAGTACGCTATAAAAAAAAGAAGAAGAAGAAGAAAAGATAATATTTATAGATCTAGTATATACATGTAAATAAATAAAATGAAATAAAATGAAAATCCATTTTTAAAGTATAAGATATTAGTATTATGTTAGCAAACATATTAATGTACATGTAGATCTATTCATTTCATATTGTAACCTGTATTTAAGATTATCGACACATTTCTCCCCTATCAAATCGAACATTTGTACAGCTCCTAATCAGCATTTGTCCCAATTCTTTTTAGCCCGAAGCAGCCAAATGTTCTTCACAGCATCTGTTATAAAGGATGACATTGTGAGACATCTAATTTTGTGTGATTTATCACCTAGTTAGCCCTTCATGTCATTGTCATCATGAAATGCATATTCTTGCTTCCTTCATAGGCAATGATAAAAATCTCGTATGCGTATAAAATATCTTACTCCAATGAATTTATTCAACAGTAAAATGGATGTCGCATTGAAAATTGAACTGATTATATTTTTGGTAACATATTCACTATTATTAATTTGCTATGTATTGTCGTCTCTATTGTTTTGCCATGTAATCTAACTCAAATTTCCTTTTGGATAATACAGTTTATCTTATCTTATCTAATTTTATCTCAATAGTATGAAATCATAAGCCCATAATCTAAATGAAGATGAACCTAATAGACATGAAAATTTAGACATAAACATCTAATAATAGTAATAAAGACTTGATCCATATTTAAGAACTAGATCTAGATCTAGTTCTAGAATAAGGCCTGCTGCTAGATTATATTCTAATCTACATCTAGATTCTAGATCTAGATCATTCTAAATATGTAATACATGTACTAAGTTTACTAAATAAATTCCGCTTATGCGATGCCTTGAATTTGAAGCTTAGCTGCTTATTTCTCCTATAAAGTAACATTGGCACGTTATGAATAATAAACGTATGGACATTTTCAGAGAGAAAAAACCATATGGTAACAAAAATGCATATTAATGTTCAGTATTGTTATTCCCTGATCATTCCATATTACTGTTCAGTGTTGTTATTCCCTGATCATTCCATATTACTGTTCAGTATTGTTAATCCCTGATCTTTCCATACTACTGTTCAGTATTGTTAATCCCTGATCTTCTTTCCATTTTACTGTTCAATATTGTTATTCCCTGATCTTTCCATATTGCTGTTCAGTATTGTTATTCCCTGATCTTTCCATATTATTACTGTTCAGTATTGTTATTCCCTGATCTTTCCATATTACTGTTCAGTATTGTTATTCACTGATCTTTCCATATTACTGTTGAGTATTGTTATTCCCTGATCTTTCCATATTACTGTTCAGTATTGTTATTCCCTGATCTTTCCATATTACTGTTCAGTATTGTTATTCCCTGATCTTTCCATGTTAATATTACTGTTCAGTATTACTCTCCGTTTTGCCATGGCAATTCTTGTTTTTGTCTCGTGTGTAACTGAAGGTGTTCGCGTTGATGAATCCTAAATGATACTAAGTGAATGATACTAGGATTAATATCTCTCTTTGGATTGTCCTCAATGGAACATAAAAAGAAACACAAAAGATCTTTGATCCTAGGTAAAGAAGGCATCTAAAATAACGAGTCTTAGAATAATAAGAGTATATCCGTGTTGAAAACGCTGAATTTAATAATTAGATTAGTATATTTCAGCAGTTTGTAATGACATAATGAATACACCAATTGAAAAAAAAATGGTAAAGATAATGATTATTATAATCACACAATCGCCTGTGGCTTTCTTTTATTGTTTGTTATTATGTACAGTAAATGCTGACTGGTCAGATGCCGAGTATAAACCACTCGCATGTAGGCATGAATATAAAACATCGATTTTTATAAAAATAAAACACAAATAATTTAGTTATTATCGCCAATGTTTACCAAAATGTTCTTGATACAAATGCTAGTTTACAAAGAACCTCGAATGCTGATTGCTGTAATAAAATAGTAATAATGTGCCTTTTTTTCATTGGATGTCGAGATTATCATCAAGGACGATACTTCATTAACATTTGCTCCGGCGTCCTTACAGAAATAATAAGAAACTCAATCGGATGATGAGATTAGTGGCATTACTTCTGATTAGATCTTTGTTTGGGAATTCAATAGTTCTTCGAGCGAAATAATTTTAGCTCATTAAGAATTCCTAGAAATAGCGCTCCCTCACGTTATCGATATTACCTCGTTACCGGATAGTTACTAAAAATAAAGCTTATTACTTTGTCTCGTGTTATAGGGAAAAACTTTCCCGTTATCAGATAAAAAGATAATTTTCAAATTTAATGGACGCATTGAAATAGTGGTTGTTGATGTGGTAAGGAATTGTTTTCACGTGACAAAAGATATAACAATAAACGTATTGAAGATAAAATATGAAAAAGGTGTCAATCACAGAGGTATGGAAAAAATGAATTAGGAAAAGATACTGCATACTTAGAAAATCATTTTAATACTGAGACATGAATATTGTAATCAAATAAAATAAATTCTTAAAAACAACAGTAGATATCAATATTGCCAGAGAAACGATGTTGGTGTCATTCATATTTATGTTATTCTCTGTATTATCTTTATTCATTTTTTTTATCTAAAGCGATGGTGGATTTCAAAGTGATTTCAATCTTTCAAAAACTTGTTTGATTTTGCTTTGCTTCTTCGTTGTTGTTTTTATATATTTCTTAATTGTGTTATCATTCGGATTTCACTATATCCTCATTTTTATTTTTGTTATATATTAATAGCGATGTGTGATTAGAGGAGATTGTGTTAGTTGCCGTAAATCAAACTGAAAACATTCAATGAATCACTTTCAAAACTAACAGCAGTTGTTACTAATGTGTTCAAAATAAATAACTTACTTGTATCTATCATTAGCGGCATTGCCACCCACTTGCCCAATCTAATTATAGTTCTCGTAGATTTAGTTACAAAGTGATCGATGTTAATAACCATCGACAATAGCATCATAATTGCACGCATAGCGTACACCCCCCGACTGTGTCCTTGTAAAGTGTGTCAAAAAAG
Source organism: Aegires albopunctatus (assembly GCA_032466395.1). Lineage (NCBI taxonomy): Eukaryota > Metazoa > Mollusca > Gastropoda > Nudibranchia > Aegiretidae > Aegires > Aegires albopunctatus. The sequence continues at coordinate 14,388 of JASKDV010191602.1, forward strand.
GGGGATAACTTGTGGAGACTCCGGGAATGAATCTGGGTATGCTGTTTAGTCCATCTGAGGATCCACAATGAGAGGGGCGAGGTACTGACTGTGACGGATGCCGAAAGAGTATTCTGGCTGTTTGTTCTTGTTGTACGTAACCTGCAATCAGAACGAGGTAGAGAAGTGTAAAGCTTGATATTATATTTTAAAGAAGATTTAAAGCTTTCAGTGATTACGCGAATCGTCGCATCAATTCTTAGTTTGAAGGATGAAATACAAAATGAAAAATGTATTTATTTATTTATTTATTTATTTATTCATTCATTTTTATTTTTATTTTATGGACAGTAATACTCAACCTCGTTGAGTTTTATCAGTGTTTTTGAAGAAGAAGAAGAAGAGGATGATAATGATGATGATGATGATGATGCTTTTGATGTTGATGATGATGATGATGCTCATGATGTTGATGATGATAATGATGGTGATGGCGATGATGATTTCGGTGATGACAGTAATGATGATTATGATTATATTCTAGCATTATCGTTATCTTAGAATGATATAACGTTTAGACATTATGCAAGTGGGATTGTGGCAGGATATTAGTGTTTGCTTGCATTTAACACCAAAGTATCATTGAAATGAAATGGAGGTGCTTATATAAATATCGTAAGCAAAGCATGTAATGTACAACAAACTTCAAAGGCTTTGATATTAGCAATGTAAACTTGACAGATAAATTGATTCAGCTGAGAATCTGATGTCGAAGAAATTTGTCACATTACAGTAGGATTTGTCCTGATGGAGTGATGATGACGTATGAAGATATTGTTTTGGTATTTCACTTTGATGTCATTGATGACGTGTGAAGAAATTGTTTTGGTATTTACATTGACGTCATTGATGACGTGTAAAGATATTGTTTTGGTATTTCATGCTGACGTCATTGATGACCTGTGAAGAAATTGTTTTGGTATTTCATTTTGATGTCATTGATGACGTGTATAGAAATTGTTTTGGTATTATATGCTGACGTCTTTGATGACGTATGAATATGTAGTTTTATTATTTTATGGTGAAGTCCTCGATGACGTATGAAGCTCCCTTTTTTGGAATTTCAAGCTAAAGTCACCAATTACACGCTTTGGATTCAAGGAATATTCACCCAACTTAAGCCTAGATTAAATCTCAAAAAACCGCTTGAGAGACTTTGAAAATCAGCTTACCATTAAGGACCAGCAAGACTTAAAATGTTGGCAAAAGGGATCTGGCCGAACCCGAGGAAAGGAGCAGCCGAATCGTAACCAACTGACCAAATCCGAGCAAATAGATAAGAGCTTTAACATGCCTGGTTTTCCAAGTCTGAGATGCCTACCATCAAATCGGAGCTGTACACGGAATGTCGAATGCCGAATGGATAAGCCGGTGCCGACAATTTAGTGGAAATCTGTGGTATGAGTTTAGTCATTGCAATGGTGACAATAAAGAAAGGTAAATCATTGAAAATGGTGAATGGTTAGTTGTGAAAAAAAAAAAGGGGGGGGGGGGGGGTAAGATCATATTTTTATACTGTATGGCATCATTGAACTTTCAAGATTTAAGAAAGCAGACGGTCTCGCAATAGGTTTATCAAATTTCAAAGTTCCATTTAACTCAAAGAGAAAGGATACAATTTAATCAGAATAACTCGTTTCTCTCGTTGCCATTTTTAAATGTCACAAATGATATTTTTAACTGGTTTCAACATTGGCTATGACAATTTGAAATCAATCGTATTATTATAATCGATACTAAATACATGTAGTAAATTTTGGCCCGCGAAAGATCGTTGTTATAAAGGCAGAATAATCCGGACTTTCCTGGAAAAGAAAAGTTGTATCTACGGTCCATTATGGCTTAACTTCTGGGAGCTGGAAGATGGATCTTTCTTATCTAGAAGTCTAGTGTTCTGGACCGTTCTGCTATTGTGCTCGTTAGTGTAGTCTAGAGCTGTAAATAAAACGCTCAGTGCCAGCAGTGCTTACTAAAATAAAGTACATATTATATAACAAATCACACAGTGGGATCAAAACCAATACATGTAGAAGCCTACCGTTTCGGGCATGTGAGCTCCGGGTCCTGGTTTCTGGGTGTTGTCTCCTGGCATCATGTTTCTGCTAGTCATACTGTACAGGGGAGCTTTGTCCTTGTAGAGGCTGGGGTCTGTTGTGTTGTACGTGCCGGGGCCAGGTGCCTAGAACATACATATTATAATATGATATCATAATAAACAATCTACTATGGTTTAACAGTTTCCAATACTTCTTTAAGGTCTGTAGATCGATAGATCAGAAAATTGACAGAACATAATGATCAGACCCATTCCATAAAAATTAATACATATCAATGCATCTAAAACATAATTGTTGTGCTGAGAAAATCGGTTGAAGAGAATTATACAAACTAGATGTAAATGATCATAAATGATAAACCAAATCTAATGAGAAAGCTATACCTTGACCACATAACATCAACCAAAACATTAAACGGATGCGATACAACCTAGACATTGCAATACAGCTTTAAAAAAACAAAAATAATCAAACAGCCTAGTCGACAGTCTGTCTTTATATGATCAAACAGCATAGTCGACAGTCTGTCTTTATCTTAAACTAATTTTCTTAAATTGAAAATGGCCGTCAAAGACCGTACATGTAGTTCCATGGAAAAGTTAACTCCACCTCTGGATCAAGCACCACTCTTTTACCATCGTTTAAAATGCTTATGATATTGCATTATGTCGTATTTTGTAAAACAAAATAATTCTACAATATCTTAAGCATTTCAAACGATGGAGATAAGAAAAACGAAAACCATCGAGCCTTATCGTCAAACGATAACGAGGTTTCAAATACCAGCATCAAGAAACAGTCGCAAATCCTTACCCTTGCCAAATCCTCCGCAAAGTTGCCGACATTCTGGCGACTGCGTAAGGTGTAGCAAGGAGCCTGGGGTTTGCCACTCTGCACGGTGGACCCGATCATACCTGGGAGGGAGTAGCTATTAGCCGCTGGAAGATAAGAAAACATACAACGTTAGATAATTAATGCATTTTTCATTAGTATTTGAGAGTTTGTTTATTAGGAGCATGATGAGCATTCGCGTTGCAACAAAAGGCACTCAATGTAAAGAGGAAAAGAATAACGCCAACCACAACGGGTAAGATAACAATAAGTTTTGAAATGGATAATTACAATCCGAATCCTTCTCAACCCCCCGAGGGGCATACAGAGGATAAAAGGTGTTTCACTCTGGCATACTGACAAGATCTTCCTCTACCTATAGCCAGGTACCCATTTTACACCTGGGTACGGTGAGGAAACGCATGTAAAGAGTCTTTCCCAAGAACTCAACATCGCGCCCAACTGGGATTCGAACCTGAGACCTTTCGATCACCAGCCGAAATGTCTACCACTAGACCACAATGCCACACTAGACCACGATGCCACACTGGCAGAAAGACAGTAAGTAAGAATTAACTGTAATCTGGTGGTCATCAGCGATTATATGTCAAAATTTATAGTGACGAAAGGTTGGCATTGGTAATTCAATAGCCGCGTATTCGACCTTTTATGTATAGATCGACTTAATAGAAAAAATAAGAAAATACAATGTGTAATTAATGTAAACTTCCTTTATCGTTAATTTATAGTTCATCTCTATTCAATAAATGCAAATTATATATTAATTATAATATTGTTTATTATGGTTATTATTGATACATTTTTTTATTATGGTTATTAATGATAATTATTGTTGTTATGGTTATTAATGATAATTTTGTTATTGTGGTTATTAATGATAATTATTGTTACTATGGTTATTAATGATAATTATTGTTGTTATGGTTATTAATGATACTTTTGTTTATTATGGTTATTAATGATAATATTGTTTATTATGATTATTAATGATAATATTGTTTATTATGGTTATTAATGATAATATTGTTTATTATGGTTATTAATGATAATATTGTTTATTATGGTTATTAATGATAACATTGTTTATTATGGTTATTAATGATAATATTGTTTGTTATGATTATTAATGATAATTATTATTATTATGGTTATTAATGATAATTATTGTTGTTATGGCTGTTAATGATAATTAATGCTGTTATGGTTATAAAGATACTTTGTTATGGTTATCAATGATAATATTGTTTATTATGGTTATTAATGATAATTATTGTTGTTATGGTTATTAATGATACTTTGTTATGGTTATTAATGATAATATTGTTTATTATGGTTATTAATAATAATCATTGTTATTATGGTTATTAATGATAATTATTGTTGTTATGGTTGTTTAATGACAATTATTGTTGTTATGGTTATTATTAATGATACTTTTGTTTATTACGGTTATTAATGATGGTTATTGTTATGATGGTTATTACTGATAATTATTGCTATTATGGTTATTAATGATAATCATTGTTTTTATGGTTAGTAATGATACTTTATTATGGTTATTTATGATAAATATTGCTGTTATTGTTATTAATGATGATTTTGTTTATTATGGTTATTAATGATAATTATCGTTGTTATGATTATTAATGATACTTTTGTTTATTATGGTTATTAATGATAATTATTGTTGTTATGGCTGTTAATGATATTTTTTTATTATGGTTATTATTGATAATTTTTGTTGTTATTGTTATCAATGATAATTTTGGTTATTATTGTTATCAATGATAATTTTGCTTATTATTGTTATTAATGATAATTTTGCTATCATTGTTACTAATGATACCTTTTTTTATCATGGTTATTAATAATAATTTTGTTATTATGGTTATTAACAATAATTTTGTTATTTATGGTTATTAATGATATTTTTGTTCTTATGGATATTAATCATAATTTTGTTATTATGATTCATATATGATTTATCATGAGCACTTGAATTGAATTACAATTCCCAAAGAAATTGTGCGAATATGAAGGGCCACGAAAGTCCGGCTTGCTCAGCGTGTCAAGACCATTCGTTTTCTTAGTGTCAATCGCGTAGGCCCGCTGCACGTCGAGATCACGATTGACTAGATTAATAAACAACCAACCAACCAATTAAACTAACGAATAGACTATCATGAACATGTACCTGGGATATTGTCAGTTTTGCGATGGCGATGGCGGGTGCCGAAGCTGTAGGCAGGATGGCGGTATTTGGCTGTGGGACCGGTAGCCTCGGGGCTGTAGGCGCCTGGGCCGGGGGTCTTGAAGGAACTGGCATCGTTTTGACGTGAGTAGAGTGAATAGTGTGGGGTTCCGTCATGCCCACTACGGTACACCTGGAAACACAGACAATGATCGGGGTCAAGTTAAAAAGTTTAAAGGGCACACATAGAGCGCCTGTTAGTTGCTAAAGGGACCTTTGTCCCTAAGCGCTTCGTGCCAACAGCAAGACATAAGCGCATAGGACAAGACACGCAGCCTGTTAGGCGGGGATTTACAAGTTTCGGACTCGGACAACGCTGACTTAACGGCCAAGAACTCATTCACACTTGAACTGAGTGTAATGGACGGGACAAAGTGTCTTACTCAAAGACACACCGCCAATGAGCTGGAGTTATCGAGAAAATGTTACGTTTAACAGGATACTCTCTCAATTCGGAGTGCGATTCCAAATTTTAAAGGCTCCCAAATTGAATTGGTGGCTTAACATTTCTTGCCGCACTGACCTTATCAACTTTCACCGGATATGAATATATATATATATATATATATAATATCTGGTGATACAATTTCCCAGATGGGTCAACAAGACGCTGGAGAAGGATCTATAATGTAATTGTATATTCCAAGTGTAAGCTTTTAAAGTCCAGCATACAATCATGGACATGTAGATTAGATTGTATTGTTTTTGTTTTCTTTTTTTGCTTTTCTTATCCTATCCTTCATAAAATAAGCATGGTATGCCTCCCTCTCCCAACCACAGAAAATAAAAACAACAGTATCGAGTAAAAACTATAGTATACAATGGGTTACAACTTCAAGCACGTAGCTATGGCGAAAACTCAAACTGTGGAATAACGGGCAAGTTTGTAAAGGACGGAGGGGAGCTTGAAAGTTCAATTTGATCGAACCGTTTATCCTGAAAAGTCATTTGGTCCCCCAATAAATGTTCAAGACCAAACAGAATATGTTGTATCCTCAAGTGCACAAATTTCCTCGTTATTGTAATGAAATCCTTTCCAAATAATATCTAGCCGTGAATTTTTCACACATAACATTATTAAATGCACACAATTTTTTACTATTTTTATAGTTCTGGTTGAATAACCTATTAGCGTCTTTTACTTCTTGTACACATTATTAAAATCACCATTCCCTGCCCATTTGATTCCCCCCCCCCCTTTTTTTTTTCCCCCAACGGTTTTCACTCTTTCCTTTCCATCCTCATCTACTTATGATAATAATAATAATAATAATAATAATAATAATAATAATAATAATAATAATAATAATAATAATAATAATAA
>JASKDV010191625.1:0-11527 GCA_032466395.1 Aegires albopunctatus
ACACAGATATACAGACACAGAGAGAGAGAGAGAGAGAGAGAGAGAGAGAGAGAGAGAGAGAGAGAGTGAAAATATCTAATAAGGAATTTGAGGCAGATTGATCCATATACATTATAATGTCATGTCTCTGTGATATCTTAGAGGTGAAGCAATTAACTAATCATAATTTGCATATCATTCAGATACACAATCATCTATGGAATGAGATGACTACTAACTACAATATTGCACCCAAGATTTCCAGTATTTTTCTTTTATAAAGAGGAAAAAGTTTTCATGAGAAATTGACATAATATATAATATATTTCCTGAGGGTCGTCCTTTATGGATTTTTAAAATCACTATTACAGTTTACTTGATTTTGGCTAAGAGTTTTATAAATCAAAACAAAATTGCCCTTTTGAAGAATGAAGATCTTTTACATGTATAATCATCATCATTACTACTGAAAATAAAATTGTGGCGTCAGGTTGAGACTTGTCTAACAAGTGGCCAAAAGCTCAAGAATTTGCATGAATAATTAAAACTGAGGTCATCATCAGACCTCTCTGTTGACATAAGCTAAGAATATGTTTGCCAGACAACGTTCTTATTACTCATCGTTCGAGCTTTTATTTCTGTTCTAAATTTTATTTTTGATATTTGTTTTTTACCAGTTGAAGTTATTTTTATAAGTTTTTACCTCTATACATCTGCTTTCAGTTTTCAGATTATGACGGAAATGAAATATAGGCATTAAAGATATTTTGATTGATAAAAAATAAAAACCCCGACAAAACCTCACAACAAAAAGCTAGAAATATAACTGAATATTTATAAGAAAATTCATCATTGATTTGTCTAATGACAAAGGCAAAACTTAAAATATCTTATAAATTTATGCATCGCATTATACATGTTTAAAATAGAATATATATATAATGTATAATATATATATATATATAGATCTATACGATTCAAATTCAAAACACACTAGGTAGACATACATAAACACAATCACAAAATCATCATCTTTGTTATTTACAGAAAATTCTTTCCTTCACACAAGACTGCCATCTGTTAATCATTATATTATCATTATAATTATACTCATTATCACCAAATACTTACATAAACACAATTGTACAAGCATTACTTTGTTAAACACAATATAGACACCAATCAATCTTCTTCATTTTTAACCACACATTTACCCTACTGTGCATTGAGTGGCATCAATTTCTATCCTTTGCAAAGATAAAGAGATGGATATATATATCAAGATGAGAAGGCACTGTAACAAATTGTCAACACAGTCAACATGGGAGTACGAATATGAAAATATTCTGGTAGTAGACAGTTCCTTTATAAAACAAATAACCTAAACAATACAACATGCATGAATGGAAGCTAAATGGATATTTCAATTCCATCTGTAGAGGGAGTTGTGTTATGAATATGAGAGTCTTCTAGTAAACTGCTAGTAGAAGTAAGTTAATCATGTGTCAGGTGAGGTATACATGTTTTCAATCAGAACAATGTAATAATGGTCAAGTGAAAAGATTGCAGTAACTCACTAACAGGAATGGAATAAGGGTGATGAGAACAATAAATAAATCTTCACACTTTTCCCACTACAGGATTAAAAAGTGCATGCTGTACTTGCTTTTATTACATCAAACATAAAAAATGGCAAGTTAACACCGAGGTATCCTTTTCTTTAATGAGGCTATGGGAGATCAGCAATGAAATAATATGGTGTTCCTCCACCACAAGTGTTCACTTGGAACTTCATCAAAGCAATTGGCGCCCTTATTAAAGCCTTTCAAAAGATTCTGCGACTCTTGTGAATTATCTAAGGAGGAATGGTTGAAAGAAAGTTTGACATCAATAGCTGCACTGGGGTGAGACAGATGCCAAAACGATTTGAACTCTTAGTATGACAAGGAGTAAAGCAGGAGGATATCACCGTACCTCAAGTCTTTTCAACATGATAATCATTTGAGCTAAGAAATACTAAACCCTTGGATGAAGGCAATCAGTAATGAATGAGAGTTTGAAAGAATAACTGCTGCTAATGTGTTGCAAGAAATCAACTAAGTTTAAACTAAGCACTTTACATGGGTTCAATAGTAAATAGTAGCATAACACATTACATTTCACTTCCCTGGTGAGTATACAGAGTAGAGCTATTATAAATAAAGCTTTTCTCAACCAAACCAACATAAACTAACAGTAACACTAGACTGGCAAGATGTTCATTGTATTCATTCTTAAATCCGAATGCAATAAGGAAATACATATAAAGCGCCTTTTCACAAGAACTTTTAACTTTGTACTGGGCCAACTCACCAACAGGGATTTAAACTGGTTGAAACTTGATCTGCAAGCCAAACGTCTACCACTACACCATAATTCTAAATACTATGTACATGTACAGCAAAGTCAAAGTAAAACTAACCCCCACCCCAAAGAACCCAAATTTTTCTACAGAAAGGGAGACAAGAATATTTGCAAAAGCAAAATATTTCCACAACAAACTGTGTATCCTGATGGTTCCACTTCCATTTCTGTCAAACTTTGTAAGGCAAATATAGTTCACTACGATCACTCTTAGTTTTTTAAACAGGTGAAATGGCCAGCACTGGCCAATTATTTTACTTAGTTTGAACAGAATTTTTTTTACTTCAGACACGAAAGGAAATGGAGAGATGTTTACATGTATCAAGCTTCTATTCAATTGTTGGTTGATTAATTCAGCTCTTTTTAGCTTCAAAACCCCATGAAATCTAGCCGGGGCTCAACGTTTTCTCTCCCTGAAGTTGCCTGTTACTGAAAATTCAAAGGGTCAACATAGCGTAGAAGCATACAGTAAAAGAAAGTTCCAAGGTAAATAATAAAAAGAAGGATAAGATTCCCTTAGTTGTAAGCTTACTCACAATCACAATGATCTAGTGAGATCGTCAGTCTGTATTTGTGTATTGTTTCTTTTGGGCAAAATTATAGTTTGTTATGCTTTTATTATTAAGGAGGGGGGTGTCTTTTAAAAAAAGGCATGCAGGAGAGATCACATTTCCAAAACAGTTTATAACATCAGCAACATTATCACTGGTCCCAAAAACAAAATTATTACATTGCAAGATCCTTTAAACTTACATCCTGAAATAGAAAGGGCGCCACATGATCTTAAAAGAATTATTTCATTAATTTTTTATTGACAAGCATTAAATCCTCAATCCTCTGAATAAGGTCTCAAACCAAAACCAAGATAAAGCCTGTTTGAAACAAAAAAGCAGCTGGGACCCAAATATTCATAGGACATACCTTGAGTCCACATGTTAAATTAAGTTTAAAGAGATAAATTCATGAGAATAAAGTAAAACTATTGAAATTTAGATAAGCAGGGCTACATTTCAAATGTCCCAGCTTGGTGAGACAATAAAAACTGTGGGATAACTGACCATGATCACCCAAATGAACAAACTGTTAGTTTTATTAGTCATCAGAGTTTGTTGAACAATGTTGGTCTTGTTATTATCATTATTATATAAATTTCATTCCTCCTAAATTCTCTTCTACACATACAGAGAGAAAAAAGAAAGAAAGAAAGAAAGAGAACGAGAGCGAGAAGATCTATCTTGATGGTCAACGATAAATTTAGATGATCTACATTGGCAAAAATGGAGCAAGATGTTTGCAAATTATTTTGATGGCAATATTAGAACTCCTTACAAGTGATAGATGAAAAATTATACTCTTTAAACAGCTATGAAAATACGATACTATGCAACTTTTATTTAGCACAACTGTTTATTCCACACGATACACACACTATGAAAACAGCTCTTCCTCTATGAACTTATATACTGGCTATCATCTACACCAGAATCTATTAACTCTCCTCTTTCTCTTCCAAATATAATTGAAGGTACATTATTAATAGTATCTTTTCACGTAACTGATTGTTATCATTATTATGAAAAACAAAACTGCTGCTGAGGTAAAAATTGAACATGAAGGGGAAAAAAAACCAAACAAAAACTTTCATGTACAGTATTTACAAATTCTTCAGTAATACATTCTTGTGTGCTACAGTGTTGGCTTCCAATTAAGCGCAGTAGATTCCCATTTAAATTTTGGTATAGACTGCTTTTTATTTGGCGCCAACACTGCATATGGGATAATATTTCAAGAATGTCGCCACTTTTTATTATGAGAAGAGGAGACAGATCAGAGACATCAAGAAGTCACATTGCTTACAAGCCATTCATCTAATATTTAACATAATTGATATCCATTTGTTTTCTTTTGTTAAAGCCTAACAATATACATAGAGAGAGTGGCCTATCAAGTTAAGGGCCAAGTATCTTGAATGTTGATAGAGGAATTAAAGGTAGAAGGGACCTTACTACAATCAGATCTTTAAATTCATCTAAAAAATACAGGAAAACATGTACAGACAGAAGATGAAAGATCCAAATGGAGATGGTTCCTTAATGACATCCAAAAAGGATTACAACTGGGCTATAAAGAATACTACTTTTAGTTGAGTAAATGGTCTTTTGTCTTCTTATAAAATAAGACCAAAATGCTGTAAAATGCTTAAAAAATAATAAATCCAACAACCCCATGACAAAACAGAAAATACGAGAGTAAGAATTCTTTTGAAATAATTGAAATTATTTAAAAAATGTAATGGATCAAACAATGCTTAACTGTTACATTTAACTTTTTTTTCAGGCAGTATAATCATCACACCTTTCTTACATAAAGAAGCACTTGAAAGAAAGAAAAAATATGAGACAAGGAGAAATCACAACGAACAAACAGATAAATTGGAGACATTTGTTATCCCATGTCCACTGGACTAGATCTGTCAGAGTCTGTGTCCTCGTCACCAGAATAGACAGAGGGTGTGTCTGTGGCAGTTCGTGAGTTTTGGTCATATGACCCTGAACTTGATTGCCGTGAAAGAGCTGTAATGACCTCACCATCGTGGCTTTCTAGGGCACTGAGGTAGGCAGGGTGAGGAGTGGCGGTTGATTGCTCATGATACCTGTAAAAAGGACAATGAAAAAAGAAGAAGTAAAAATTAGATCTTGAAAATTAGGTTCAATTGACCAGAAACAATATTACCAAAGTTGATCAATCTATTAATCTAAAACAAGGAAAGAAAAACAATTCCCACATTCGAAAGTGAATTAAATCTTCTCATGAAACAAGTAAATAATGGGGATTTACTAAGATATTCAACAACACTGTCTTGATTGGTTGCCATCAATTTCTTGCATATTTTATTCAGATGAAACATGAGACCAATCTTTCTATGACATTTTCAAATTACTTTTTGGATAGATTCTGATCAGTAAATAGAGTGATCTAACTATCCGTGCAGTAACAAAAGAACTTGTAATCTAATGTTCTGTTTTGTTTTTCATTATTAGTGTTGATATTTGTTACAACAGCAGGCTAAATGACTGCATTAAGACTTTGTATCTAGATATGAAATCCAGCATGGTTCTGTGATAAGCTCTGAAGGGGGAGAACAAAATAAAATTTGATTCAGTACAATGATTTCCTGACATTACCTTGCTTGCTGTGCTGCTAATGAATCAGGATCTATAGGTCTGACAGCACTTGACTGGACAGGTAGAGAGCCATGGGCCATTTCTGAGATTATGAAAAGTCAGAAAAAAAGAATACAATTAAAGCAACTTGTTTCTCTCAGAAAAAACAAAACAACACAAACTAATACCTATGTAAAGTATTAATATAATGGTGATATTTAAGGGGAACAAATCCAAACTACAAAATATATTCTAATGAGCTTATTGGCTACTGCTTGATTACAACTCTCTACACAAACTCCATCAACTTGGTTGTTACTCTGCTTTCCAAAATTATTAAAGAAAGAATAAAAAAGTTTCAGATTTGGCCCCTACTTTCTAGAAATGACATTCTCAATAAACATGAAATTATGATTTTTCCAGTAATTTCAAACTCTTTTAGGTGAAATGGTTCTTTTTGCTGATGGATTAAAACAAAATGTAACCTACATAGAGATGTGTAAATCACTAATACATTTGCTAGAATTATCTTCCTTTGTATAATTGATGGATAAGTTTGAAATTAACAAAGTTGTTAAATACAATACTTAAAATCCTTCTATGAAAATGATATTGTTAACGATTCATTGTTTTCGAGGATATTAATGATGATCTAGCATTAAATTCAAGTGTTGTCATGCACACCTCAAATTAAACACATGCCTTATTAATCAGGCTTGGAAATACAAACCTAAAACATAAGGCTCTAAAGATTTTGGAACCATCTTGGAAGCCCTGGTAACATCTTGTTCTGTACTCTGTCCTCTTTCAAGGCCAAAGGCCATTCCCATTCGTTTGAGGACCTCTATGTCATCATGAATCTCAAAGGTGTTGTCAAATTTAAACAAGTATTCATATCTGTCAAATTAAAATATAATTTGGAGGGCAAAATATGAATTAAGGTAACTTTCACATATTTTTGCTGAAAACTAGTTATGCATTATATTTGGGTCATGTTAAAAGAATAAAGAAGAGCGACTAGCAATGAGCCAAGAACTACTTGACTATAAATTGATTAATTTAATGATCACAGGACACCAATTAGAAATTTTAAGCTTAAGAAAAAATTGAAACAAAAAGACAGACAATTAATGTAAACTCAGCAAAAGAGTAAACATTTAATAAACGACAATTAAGGCTTTGAAAGAATATACCTGGAAAGTCTCAAAAATGGATATGAAAGAAAATATTAAACACGTGAGCAATGCTGAATAATACATACTTATCATTGGAAATGCTACAATCTATGACTGTCTTTTTGCTGGTGTTGACTATGATGAAAGGCAATTGGATGGCAGAATTTGGAGCAGGGGCTCCTTGGGATTTCTCTAAATCTCGATTTCGCTGTACGAGGTTTTTAAAGGCAATTTGCTGAGGAGAGGAAACCAAAAAAGGAAAATCATACTAGAAGGCAAAATAAACATCCTGATGTCTTATATTTTGCTCTTCTAAGCTAGGAATTTTGCATTCTATTATTGTCTATTCTCCTCTTACAAACCTTCTTCATTTATAGATCTTTTTGAAATGAATCTTAGCTTTAAATTTAATTTCATGTACAAAATGTCACGAACAGGAGGAAATGGGCATCTCAAGTTCTGGGTATGAAATAATTCAATTTGACTTATTAACAATTAACTCATAGTAAAGAATGATGTCTTGCTTGATCCTACACTTTCATATTAATAAAATTTATCATCCTGGGCTGCATGAAATTTGCTAAAAGGAAATTTATTTTAGAAAAAAGAAAAAGTAAAATGAAGCAAACAAATCAACATGCTAGTTTTATACATCCAAATAAGATTGTTCCAATTCACTTTGGTTAAGACTTCTATAATTCAAGACACCCTGAGGCCATTTAGCAACTAACTTACACATTGAAGACAGTCCACCAAGTCTAGTTAAAACAAACAAAAAGTAATGAATCTTTCCCATAATGAAATTCCAAATCTACCTCTGTAATATAGTAATATATTCAAATCCTTTCACATCTGATGTATTTGAAGTACTACCATTTCTTATAAAATGGTGGTGAAAAACTTTTCTATAAAATATTTACCTGTAATATAAGTTCTTGGAGCTGTTGGGTCTTGTGTTTGATTCTTTCTATTCGTTTCTGTTTTTCAATCTAGATAAGGGAAAAGTATTAAGCATGTAATATAGTAGTAATTATCAGGGATGTAAATGACCAGCAAAAAAAAATTGGCTTAAACTATCATGCTTTCAGTAAAATTCTAGTGTGGTTCAATATATAAGGTGTATATTTAAATAGGCTACATGATAATTACCATTTAATTAGGGCTAATAACAATGGTGATAATGAGGTAGATCTCTTAGAAGTCTACCCACATCAATCTACTTTTCCTTTAAAGAATGATCTAAGATCACCACTTAATTTCATCTTTTTAGATTGACTTTGAGTTGTAATTATTCTCTTTCATAAATGAAAATGAGGTAGATCTAGATCTAGAAATGTATCTAGATCTAGAAGAACTCAACAAATGACATTAAAAAACTTGAAATCAAGATCTAGATAGACCTAAAAAATTAAGGGTAACTGAAAGCAAGAATAGGATATTTAATTTTGCAACAATATGGCGTAGAAGAATCAAGGTCTATCTGAAAAAAGTCTATTTCTTCAAACAGAATCCCTTCAATCTATCTAGATCTAGTTCACAGCTCAACAAAACGCCATTCATTGAACAAGAGGAAGACAGGAAGTAAGAGTAGAGATGTGGTTAAGTTGTTAAGCCTGTGTGGCTATTGCCAGAGCATATTTTCAGGGAAGAATTGCCTGAAAGCTCCCTGAAACCGTAACTGTAAATTTATAGCCCATCAGGGACAAACTGACAGTAATATCAGTCTGCCAATAAGCCTAGCCATAGAAGCTTGCATTGCGAAAATAAGTTTCATTGAAAGTAGTGAAAGCAATGCCAGTGACTATAAGCACCATACTATATAAAATAATAATAAAACATATAGATCTAAATAATAGTATATAAAGTAAGTTTATATCAATTCTAAAGATATTTTTATCATATATATCATTATTTCTTATATTATTTTCAATGAAAAAGACAAAAAATCTCAATTGAAATAATATAAATTCAGACAAAACCTGCAAGATTTACATCCCTGAATTATTGCTGTGAAACGATAGGGCAAATTATGCCTACCAATGGCAGGAATATTTTCCATTGATTTTGGAAAACGATACAAATTATTTTGTTTTCTTCTCTTTTTTGTATCTGTCTTAAAATATACTTTACAAATAGAATGAGGTTTTCATAAGACTTTAAAAGAAATTAAGTTTCATCAGTAGAAACAAAACTTGCAGACGCATGGCTGTGACCAGTCTCTCAGGAAGCAGAGGATTAAAACGTATCTTTGAGCATTACATACAAAGGAATAATCTCTTCTGAGATGAAAAACATTAAACCAAAAAATTAGGATAAATGAGAAAATAGAGTTGACAGACAATATCAAGGGAGGAATTGAGTAGTGTATTAACCAACAGATTTTCTCTGATGTTACTTACTTCTGCTCTACTTAACACAATGCTTGATAACATGTAAAAGATCTGGCATGTGATCATGCAAATTTTTTATCAAATAAATTCATTAAGAGAGAAATTAATGAAAAGTCTGAAAAGGGATTTAAAAATCAGCTTTAAGAAGCTATGATGATTTTGTTGCAATAGTAATAAAACTTATACATGCCCAAACCCACCTCAAGATGTTTACATTCCTGCGCTGAATTGGTGGGCAATCCAATCCATCGAATTTCTTTCTTCTCTTTGGATATAATGTTCATGGCCATCAGAACATTTAAGGCATCATAAACACGCCGTCGGATATTCTTCTGATCATATGGCTGTGGATGTAAATGCTGCTCAAATAAAAGAATGCTCATGCTAAATGCTTAAAGATGATTATAATACAGAAAACAGCAAAAACAATAGAGATCTTCTGACTATAAATATCTAAGGGGTTCGGAAGGAAAATAAAAACAAATTTTATGTCAAACACAAACCACAAGGATGCTGATCGGTAGGTTATTATATGAATTAAAAATACTGAATGACTAAAAATAGTTTAATCATCATTAATGTCAAAAATAAAATAAAGTTGGAAAACTGTAAAATTAGGAGAACGGGAATTGTTTAAAGGGTGGTCTGAGGCATGCAACTGCCCCACCATTTCCCAATTTTTTCCTTGAATACAACTCTTTCTCAAAAAGAAAGTAATGCAAAACTCTCTGAATGTTTAAAGGGCCCATCTTGTAAAGCAGGATGGGAGAATGATGAGGAAGTGCAATGCATGGAATAGGATAAAAGAGAGAAAAGTATGTCAATATGCAATAAATAATACATTCTTAAGCATCATACCATGACAGGATCAGGAGAGGATAACATGTGAGTGGGATCGGTAAATTCGGCAACCAATTCATCAGCGACCTCGTTATATGATGTAACTCCTTTCATTTGTACTTTTTCACATACTTTCATTGAAAAGTGACGAAGACCTTTGCCCACTTTGTCACCTTTCTTCCCCCGTTTTCTGTCGAATGAAAGAAAAGCAAACAAATTTTTTTTATCCGTTTAATTTTAATTATCGAATCTTTCACAAAAATCACAATTTGTGTATTTATAGAAGGTTGTGGGCAGTTCATAATTGAGAATATTTCTTTACTCTTAACCAATGAATATCAATTTCATCTATCTATAACTAAAGAAAAAAAAAATTATTTCAAAATAACGTGCTCCTCAAAGAGTTAATAAATGAAAATCATTCTCATTTGTACATTTTAATGTGCTTTCTACAAGCATTTGTAGTTTATTTTTTTTACAAACAGTGGGACATTCATGCTATGTTCTAATTTGGGCTACAACTCTCACTTTTTTGCAATGCTAGTATCCACTAATCAGCGCTAATCCTCCTCAATTCCTATGGAGTCAGTGCCTTCGGCGGAAAGCTTAAACAATTTGAGATTGTTGATAAACCAATTATAGAGTTCCCTATCTGAGTTTTCATCTAAAACAGAACTCCTTAAAGAACAGAAAAACCAGTGTGTAGTCTATACATCAGAAACAAACTCTTGTATACCCATCTGAAAATTCCACATCTAAAAAGTCTGATGCTCGTTTTCTAGCTGACCAGGGTGAGGATGCATCAACTTGAATTACTTGAGGCCTAACTGGAGATGCCATTATCTGAAATCAGAATAGATTTCATTGAAAATAACTATTTAGTAAATAATCCATCATTCCCTTTGAAATATAGTGGAGCAACAAATATGCCAAATTTATTCTACTCTATCTTGGGGTTTCTCAAAGAGATTCTATATTATTTATTATTATCATTATTATTATCATTATCTCTCTATTACTTATTTGGCGAAGTGTCTTTAAACACAGCCCCCTCCAGTCAGAATAGGCGTTTAAACCACTGAATGCTTTAAGTAGAAACTTTCCATGATCATTCGTGTATGTCCAGATCATGTTTAGGACCACAATTTATTATTACAGATCAAATGGATTTTGTGCACCTCTTACAGCATTTTTGTTTACGACTCTATTGATGACATGCTGTGTATGAAAGTGTAATTATTCTTTGAACCTATAATATCATGACATTGTGGTCGAGTGGATAAGGTGGTGGACTTTCAAATGAACGTAACAGGTTCGCCTCCAATTTCGGTAGATTTTTTTCTTTCTTTTTTTTTTTCCAAATTATTATAATCTTTCATTTTAAATTTAGGCATAACCACTTCCTATTTTGGCATTGCTATTCTTATGGCTGTGACTCGGTAGCGTTTTGAATCATATCATTCTTCCGGTGGTGTATTTTTTTAATTTCTAGAATAGTTACTTTTTAAGTTCTAAGTTTGAATCTTTCTCTAGCAGATCGAAGTAGCTAAGTAGGAACAAATCTTAACACCCCCCC